>BQNB010028064.1:0-57009 GCA_026074375.1 Tanacetum coccineum | reverse complement strand
TCCACACCTCACAATACACGGCCCTGCATGGTGCAACTTGCACTTGTTGCAGTAGGGAAGCAATCCAACATACCCCTTTTTCTCATTGTTCCTAGCTGTGTGAGCTCTTGCCACATTCTGGCCTCCAACATTCTGTCGCTTAAAAACTGGTTGTTGCCCCCTATTGTCTCTTGGGTTGTTATCTAACCTTCTCTTGTTTTCAGCACTTCTAGCATATCCCTTCAGCTTTTGATCCATTAAGTTGTTGGCAACACGTATTGCATCTTGAAGTTTAGTGGGTTCTGCAGTGATTACATTCCCCTGAATATTATCAAGTCACACTCTAACGAATCTCTCAACATTGTCCTCCCTATTTGGGACCATTCTAGTACACAACAACACCAATTCCTGAAATCTTCTGGTATAAGCAGTTAAGTCATTTCCCTTCACAACCAAGTTCCATAACTCGGTCTCCATCTTTTGAACCTCGTTCCTTGGACAGTACACTTCTGTCATCAACTTCATAAGTTCTGCCCAACTCATGGCATAGGCGGCCTCAATCCTAATTGTTCTCGTATGAAAGTTACACCATGTCAATGCACTGTTTAGAAGCTGGACGATGCATACTTCACTTAGTAACTCTCTGGACAGTTGCTAATGTGGAATACTGTTTCCATCTTCTCAAACTAACGAGTTAACCCAACAACTCCTTCTGTCTCATTAAAGCTAAGTGGATAGTACTTCACGAAGTCTTGATATGTGCACTCTCGAGCAGGCACAAATCCTCCGAAGTTATAGCCATTTCCTCCTCCGTTCTCATTACCAATTCTCATTTCCTCCATTTCCATTTCCTCCATTTACTTCTTCTTGACCACCCTCGTCTCTCATAAGGGGTTCAAGGTTCCTGGTAGTGGAACAAGCTCTCAACGCTCCTGCCATTTGGCGAACGATTTGCTCGTTAATTCCTTCACATGTCCTTAATATTCCAGATCGAGTGTTAGGCATTGTCCTACATCATAACAATACACAACACGATGAAATTCTGTGGCGATACAAGATTGTTAACGGGTTTCGAATAAAATAACAAGTATGATTATACGGAAATACAAAATCATAATAACTTCATGATAATGCCACAATTTTAGTAATAATGCAATATGCAATAAGCAATAGAAAATGTTGATAAAATATAATGCCTAAAAACATTACTAATATTTTTTCACATCTTTACGTTTTGATAATCACAAAATATAAAAACGGTCAACGTAAAATTAAACGTAAACAAGTAATTAGTAGTAAATTCTCATTTCAACAAATACATCACTTAAATGTATGAATAAATAAATGCTTAATGCATTTTATGATCAAAGGAAACTTTTTATTCAACCTCACACTTTTATAAAATGTTGTAAACATTTTATAAACATTACAAAACATTTTATACAATTAAAAGAAATGTTTTATTCAAAATAAACATTTTGAAATTCAAATTTTTGGACCTAAGACGGCTAGAAAAGATCCAGAAAATTCCCCCTACACAAAAGACAAAGTGGGGAAGCCCTAGTCTTGGGTGGCCCCCTTAAATACATGGCTGACCCCCTTAAAATTAAGGGGACCGCCCACCTATTTAAGGGGACCGCCCCTAGGTAGACGCTCCCCCAGTTTGTCCTATAAATACTGGACTTTTCCCCATAATTTTCTCACATTTTGCACTCATTCTTTCTGCTCAAAACAGCCCACATATCCTCTCTAAAATCCTTTGATCATTTAATCATAAAGCTTTGTTTCCAAGTGATCCAAGCTTAATTCCTCAAGTGCAAGAGAAGAATACTTTCATCATCAAGTGAAGAAGTATTACACCTCAAGTGTGTATTGCAATCTTGTTGCAACCATATCACATATTTGTAAATCAATTGTATATTTGATATTTTATGTGTAGTAGCTAGATCTTGGGGATCTTTGTAAATATAGTTAAATCGTGGTGATTACTACCAAGTAGTGTTAGATAGATTGTGATATAAGTAGAGTGGGTGAAGTGAAGTGTGAAGAAGTCGGAATTCATGAATAAGGTCGTGAAGGTTTGAAGCGTAACAAGTCATGAAGTTTTGTTGTGATAGATTGGTTCTAGCTAATATTAGAACTCGACATTTAGCTATTGTGTCCGTAAAACTGGTGTAAGCACGTTGTGTACGATTTTCTCCGTCATAAGGGAGTTTTGTTTGACATAGTGATGAAAACTCCGAGTTGGTGCTCGAGGGAGTGAGTAGGACGAAGAGTGCTTTCGTTGCCTAAACACTATAAATCCTTGCGTTGATGTTTGTCATGTTCTTACTCTTATCTCTTGTCTTACATTACTTTCTCATATCATTTTATTAATTGTTTAGATAAGTATATTGTTCATATTGTGCAAGTGTTGAACTCACATAAAGTTGAATCTAAAATTTTACTAACAAATTAAAACCTTTAATTAAAAAGCGGTAAACTATTCAACCCCCCCTCCCCCTTTTAGTTTTCCACAATCACTACCTCCACAATTTGGAGCACGGACACCACAGCCCATACATGACCTCAACAACCTGAATCTCGAACACCCCAAGTATAATGGACTTGTAACAATGCCAATGAAACGACAAGATACCAACACGAACAATCAGGCCTATCAACTCAAGATTTTTTCTACGTTATAATCTTTTGTTAGTTCGGTGTGTTGAATAATGAAAACCCCGTGAGAGGTATTGTATTATTGATATGTATTTATAATGCAACATAGAACATACTCGAAACCCTAATGGGCCAACCCACATTTGGGCTTGGGCCGTTATATCCTCTAATACTCCCCCGTAATCCGAGCGGCGGAATCACGAAAGCTCGGATTGGATGAGAAAGCTAAGTAAACATTAAACAATAAAAGTTTTTGTTGTGAAGATCTTCGACAGCAAGCGGAGACAAATCTTCATCTGCAGCAGCAAAAGCAAAACAAATCGATAGCAAAGCAAAAGCAGTAAGCAAATAATTAATTTTGATGACGATATCCGACAGCAAGCGGAGTTGAATCTTCATCATGCAGCAACATCAAATAGAAAAGAAGCAAAAATAAAGCAAAGCATAGAATTTTTTTTTGAAAAGGGATAAAAGATGGCGGCTAAGGTTTGACAGGGTGGCATAAAAGAGCCGGCTTAACTTAGCCACCTAGGTATGAGGATTAGACCCGCTCTAATGCCATGTTGAATAATGAAAACACCATGAGAGGTATTGTATTAATGATATGTATTTATAGTGCAACATAGAACATACTCGAAACCCTAATGGGCCAACCCACATTTGGGCTTGAGCCGTATATCCCAAATTAAACGTGGAGAAATTTTCATTTCTGTAGTAAATTCATTTCACTGACTTTTTCCCTACCAAACATACCAACAAGGTAGTCAGCTGGTGTGCAGTGTGCTCCAAACTAAAAACAAACATTGCTAAACCATATTAAAACTAGTTTAGCCCAATGTTTATGAAGAATGGTTCTAGTTAAGGCCTAATATATGTGCAAGCCTATTTGATAAACCCCATGTTTGTATCTAGTTTAGAGTTAGACCAGAAAACAAAAACCATTTGTATATCTTATAAGACCAATAAGCCTTCAACGTAGCAGCATTTGTGTGAGAATAAACTAAACAAAATATCGTGAGTTCAAAATTTATGATAGAGAAATGTTAGACCGATGTCTATTAACGCGGTATATATGCAATGCAAGAATGTATAGTCTAGTTAACTGTATGAGTTTCCTAAAACAAAAACTCTTAATATAACACCTCGTGTTTTAGGTCATTGTACGACATTATGTAATTTACAATTTATTTTTAGGGTTTTACGCGTTTGCACTTAAATCGTAATCGTTAAGCTAAATCGCGTAAACTAAAAATGATCATTCAATGTAAACAGGCATTAAACGATTAAACGTTTACATCAAGTAAGTGTTAAATGATTATTATAAGGATAATTATCAACTCTTTTTATCTTATTTTTATTGGTTACGTAAAATGCTTACGTTTCGCGATAAAATGCGTTTCGTATTCTAAAGCACCAAAACCGAACTACGCTTACACGAAACCACACAATTATACCTAATATATAAATAATATATATATATATAAATTATAGTATAGTATATATATATATATATATATAATATATATATAAATAATATATATGTGTGTGTGTGTGTGTGTGTGTGTGTGTGTGTGTGTGGCCGAATTTTTAGGGATAGAACCAAGGATTCATCAAGTTGGTGACTAAGGCCCTAAAATATCTAGATACTTCACCCCTTGGTTTCCTTGTGCCTTCCTATGTGCCACCTTTCTTTCTTATCCCTAGCACATGTACTTGAGGCTTGATAATATCTCCTAAGAACTATAAATAGCACATGCATTCAATCTTTCTTTCATAAACACTTAACCAAAAATCACAAAACTCTTTCTCTCTTCTCTCTCAAACTCACGGCATCAAACCCTCTTAATACATAATACATAGCTTGATTTTCTTTCACCATATTAGTGTTTACATACTGAACTTAAGGTATCGAAGAAGAATTGAAGGGTGTGGTTAAGCTTTGGAAAGGGTATTAAAACATGATATTGGCAAGAATTAGGGTTTTTGGTTGAAATTAGGTTTCACCTTATATTTTTAAGCCAAGGTTGTTAATCACAAGGGTGTGATTGGTATTCTTTTCTCTACTCATCCACAAGGTTTTTTAAAAGCATAATCAATTTCATACCTAAGATTTTATGTGTTCAAATTTTATATTTAGCTAAATCACCATTTGGAGGGTACTTTTTGAATATGTAAAAATGAAATTTACATATGATTATGTTTTGAAACTTATTTACATGTCATTATGGAAATTAATATGCATGTTTAAAGGAATGTAGAAGTGTTTTATCATGAGGTTAATATGAACATGTAAAGTGCAATTAGGTTTTTTATTTAACTTGATAATTGCAAATGAAAATGATGTTAAATAACATGTTAAACTTGGTTATCTTGACTCACATGAGCAAAGAATGAACTAATGAGTTTATATATGTAAACATAAGATATAATTGATGTAAAGCATGTCAATTAAGTGTTGAAGCTTAATGATACAAAATCGAGCTTAAAAACATGTTATAATCACAAACTCCAAACCTCCTGTTTTGGTCCGAATTTGTTGACAGCCCTTTTATGTTTTATAAAGATGACACACATGTGATTCCCAAATGCATAAGAAAACAAAAAACGAATTTTATTGAAGAAGATACACAATTACTAGTTGATACGACGCTAAATACTTTATAAAACAAATTTTATAAAAAGTTACTATTCATGGCAGAAACTTATACTTTGTAAACATCAATAATATGATAAAACTTTCAATTACGAGAACGTGTTCGAAAGAATCGCTAAAAACGGAGCTATAACGAATAAGATACGACTAAAACGGGTTTTACGTTAATTAAAAGTATAAAAACGATTTTATAGCTGTTATGAACAGTAAAACACTATTCATCACAGAATCTCAAAAACCTAAAAATGTGATTTTATGATCACTCGTCTTAATACGAAAGCGTGGGCGTAAGAAACGCGAGAAACGGGCTTAAAACGACAAAGTTATGTCATTTTTGCTAAAGGCGTAATTATAAACGTTTTTTTTCTTTATAATACTATTTCACATAACGGTTAGATGGTGATATAGCTAGATAGATATAGTATATGATATTAGTTTATCGAAGTGCCCTATATTACTATAGGGAATTTCAAATGAGGGGCTACTTCGGATGGCGTATTGACGAGTGTAGGATTTACGATTTAAATTCCTAACTCCTCGATACCAGTACATGTTCATGACCCTGCTTTAAAATATCAATAGCCGAACGATAGTAACGAATGATGACTAATAATAGGATTATATACAGATGTTGTTAGACAACGTCACGTGAAACACTGATTTGACCTATATTAACAAGGTTCATTCGTGCGTAGCGTGACGCGTTTATTACTTGGGAATATTTTGTTTCAGTTTACTCACTACAAGTAAGTTTCATAGCCCCATGTTTTATAAATTCTTACTTACAAGTTTTTGGGTGAGAAACATATGCATGTTTTACAAATTGGACGCAAGTGTACATTTTATCATGATTACGTTTTGCCTAAGTAGCGATAACCCACTATGCCCATGAATCATGAACGTCAAATTCCTGAATGTGAGCGCAATGATTATAGATAGATCTATTTGGGATTGACCTCCCCGTTCGGGTGACTAGCTATCACTGGAAACGAACGTATATCATGTCGGATACTTGATGTTACGGGTTGAACATCATCACGGGCAATGTAGGCAATATTTATATATTGTATTCAATTATGTCCGAGCTTCGGTGGGTCATGACTTAGCAAACTAATTTGTGTTTGGAGTGATGTCTGCATCTGTTTGCATTTACACTGGGAAAGTCCTTACGGTCCCAGCATACACATTTACAAAACCTATGAAATTCACCAACTTTATGTTGACGTTTTTAAATGCAATGTTTTTTAGGAGGTCATTAAGCACGAGGTGCGAAGATACATTGGTGGTTATATTTGAAGGTCAGCATTAAAGATTTAGTCGCATAATTTTTGTATATCTGTTAATGGCTGGAAATCTTGTAAAAATAACAAAGTAACAAGTAAAGTTTCTTCGGGCTTTTGTAACATATACATTAAAAATCCAATTAACATTTTAAATACCTTTTTGGTCGTTCTTATATTATCTTGTGTTATTGATCTGAGAAGTAACACGCCCTGGACCCTTATTCCGCTGCGACCCAATTTAGGGGTGTTACAGATTGGTATCAAGAGCCAAGGTTATAGAGAACCAGGTCAAATGTTTTTGCTGGACTATAACCGTTTTCAAACATTGCATTCATACAAAGGGGTTTTCACGGGACATACATACACTAATTGTGCATTAGTCGTAAGGCTAGATCATCATTGATTGATATTCATGATTGATATACATGTATAAATGAATATAGAATGTAATTACTATAAGAGGTCCTTATAGTAAATACTTTATAAGAAGCTAATTTTGATTTCAGATATTATCATGTCAGATTCTGAGCATTCTACAGTTACATACACATCAATACCCTTTCCAGTTAAGGACGATTCAGACATTGGTTCACCAAGATTCGATGGACCACCCATTATGCCAGAGGACCCATATGCTTACATAATGGTTGCCTATGAGGCTCCACCATCGCCTGACTACATACCTGGCCCTAAGGTTCCACCATCACCTGACTACATACTTGGCCCCGAGGAGCCGCAATCACCTCCCCCACTGGACTTAGTTCCCAAGCCGATGTACCCTGAGTACATGCCACAGGAGGATGAGATACTCTCGGCTGAGGAGCAGCCACTACATGTTGCTGCCTCACCCACTGCAGATTCACCAGGATATGTTCTTGAGTCTGATCCGGAGGAGGAGCCAGAGGAGGACAATGAGGATCCCGAGGAGGATCCAGTTGATTACCCTGCTGATAGGGAGGATGATGATGATGATGATGATAAGGACGAGGATGAGGAAGAGGAGAAGGAGTACCCAGCTCCGGCCGACTCTGTCCCACCGGTACACCGTATGATCGCCAGGATATCTATCCGGGACGAGCCATCTATAGGTCGAGAGGCTTCTTGCCTTAACCACCCCACCACCATCACCACTTACTCCACTACCATCTCCATTACCACATATACCATCTCCCCCATTTCCAACATCACCACCAGCATCTGTATTACCTGCATCACCACCTTTGCAGTTACTATCTTCTGACTACAGGATAGACAGGCCCGAGATTACACTACCACCTCGGAAGAGGTTAGGTATTGACCTTGGTCCTAGGTACGAGATTAGAGAGAGTTCAGCTGCAGCTGCTACTAGACCGATTGTTAGAGGTCGTAGGGCAGACTATAGGTTTGTCAATACTATGGATACCGAGATCAGACGACAGAGAGCCGAGGAGGTCGGCTATGGGATTAGAGATGTTTAGGTAAACCCGAGAGAGGCTGTTGAGGAGGTAGCACCGATGACCCTTGAAGGGGTCAATACTAGGGTGACAAAGATTACTGCAGTCCAGGAGTAGGACACGCAAGGATATCTATGCTGTGATAGAGGATACTCAGGACAGGCTGACCCAGATATATCAGAGTGTTGGGACATTGGTTGATGATAGTCAGTACCACTATGAGACTGCACGACTACTAGATCAGGAGGCTCTGGTTTCCCGAGAGGCATGGGGACGCTCCATAGAGGTTAGCTATATGACACGTTCAGAGATTTTTTTATTAATCTATATGCTAAACTTGTAAACTATTGTTCTAATCTATCCCAATAAGCTTAACTAACATTAAAATAAGTTCTTTGATAATATGAAAGAATTTGTACATAAAAACCCGCACGTTTTCATTTTAAACACCTAATACGACCCCGTTTTGCTTCCTAGCTTTAACGAATCTTATTATTAAACTTGCGTTGCGTTAAATCTTAATATTTTTAGTATTATTACAACTTAATAAATTCTTATTTGAAATGGTTAAAAATAAGCTTGCATGGCAAATTTGGACATGTTTGGTAAATATTATCCATTCAATGGGGTATAATACGTAAACTTTCGGAAACTTATAACTTAAAAGGACTAAAAATGTTGATTATATCAAAGTATAACCATAGGGTCCTATTAATCACTTCTAAGTACAAGGTTTACTTGAATAACTTTTAAACATGAAGACCAAACATACGTAAAGTGCAAAACCTAAGGGTATATTTTGCCATTTTTCAATCTCCAAGGTCTAAAATTAACATTTGAAAAAAGTAAGAAAATGGCATTCAAAACTTACCAGACATACCTTAATTAACGCTTTACCGAGCATAACAATGTCCAGATATTGAATAAAACGTTGTGTTAAAACCGCTTATGTTATAACCATAATATCATTCATCATCAATGTGCCTTTAGAAATCATGCCCCGGATCTCTATTGTACCACAATACTAGGGAGCTTCATATTAAGGAGTTTCATCTTGGTATTACGTTCTGACTGAGTTGTTGGGTTTACGATTTAAAGTGCCCTAGCTCCTCAAACGTTTACTGAATGACTTCTGAATTATGATGGCCCGAACGGTGATACAATAATTCCAAACTTTCCAATCAAATTCATAACTCTTAGAACCAAAGTTCTAAAGTACAATCTTCCTAAGACTTGACATATTTACTCAGGTTGCGTGACGTGGCTGTTTACTATCATTTTTGCTATATCAACCTTCCCTGTTTAAGCTGTGATATAAAGGATCGTCAGCTTTCATTCTGAACATATTTATTGCACTACTATCAAGTGAGATTCATAACCTCGTCTTTTACTCATTTACAGTTTTAATAAACCCGCTAGGGGATACATGCTTGTTACAAACTCTTTTACATACTCGTTTATCTTATAACAATGTGATTACTTTTCAAAGACTTAGTGAGATTCATAGCCTCACTTTTAATTCTCTTTAATATTTCATAAACCCGTGAGGGGGATACATGCTATAAATTAACTAATACAAGTGTTTTTCCAGACTATATGCTAATCTGATATACCATTATAATCAATGTCCAAAAGTACTTATGCCAAAATCCCTCTTATCATGCACCATTAATCACTTTACGGGTGAACGCGAATCATGGTGGATAGATCATCGGAGATTGACGAATCCTGTTTGTGTTAGCCGAAGGATAGGTAACCAAACACACTATATTTGAATTTCATAGGTATATGGCAATTACCTACACCGAGGGCCGTTATCTCTATATATATATCACATCATTTTGGGTATATATATACACTAGTCAGTTTGTGTGCCATGAGCTTAGACCAAGACCAAATCAGACCAAACAGACCAAACAAGACGATAACGCAATAATACACTGTTACTATGATAATTGTAGTCGTTGCAATATTACACAAATAACGGTATATAATAACGTGACCACAAGATCATAACAATACCATTTTCATAATAATTGTGTTTGTACAATTATTACACTATGACTTGTATTCAAACTATTTATCAAACCTATGAATTTTACTAAACCATTGTGTTGACTTTTTAGCATGTTTATCTTAGGTAATTGAGCAACTTGCGGCACGGAGTGGCATGGACTTGAAGATGGCTAAAACTTGTTATCATTCACATTGTATGTAACTATATTTTAGGACCTGCCTTTGTAAAACTCTAATTTGAAATGAATGATAACGTATCTTTTGAACAAACTTCTCTTTTGGGTCGTTTTCTATGATTATGATTGTTGTTTCCATGAAGTAATACCCCAGATTAGCTTCCGCTGCTATATTGTAAAAATGGGGGTGTTACATAAGTATTCAACTTAGTTGGTAGTACTAGGATGTATCGCGACCTAAGTCTTCGTACTAGTGGCCTGAAATGAATAGTTCGACTATTGGTTTCGTCGATAGGTGTTTATCTGGTTTAAGGGGGGTTGCATTACCTATTAGATAAGTTGTACAAGCTGGGACCGCTCTAGGACCCAACAACAGCAACCATAACAACAATAACTATAACAATGGTGAAGAGATGCAAAGAGTAAGGACATTTTGAGAAATAATATCCCTAGAATAAAGTTCAACAATAGGAGGAGCTCACGGGAGAGCATATGTGATAGGCGGTGGAATATGGTACTCAGTCGTTAGTTCGAGGATAAAACAACTTCATTAGTTCAAGTGTGCACAAGTTGGTTAGCTCTAAAAACAGTTCATAATTGTAAAGATTTAAAAAGGAAAAGTACTAAACTTAATATGGAGAGATAAGGTAGTCGTAAGTTTGAGGCCCTAAATTCTGGCTGAGTGGTAAGACACGATTGTGTCTCTAGACCTTTTTAACGGATTCCGGTGATTATCAGGTTCGAGTTCATACTCGTTTCATATCGGATACCATTAAGCCCACTCATTTATAATTCAATTAGTTTTGCATCAAAAGATCGTCCATAAATTAAGAAATAAATGACTTGATAAACTTATGGTTCGGTGATTTACAATTTATTTATTTAAATGAAGAGGCGTCCCAATCCATTCAAATAAAGAGATTATAAATCATCTAACATAATAATTTTTGATGCAATACGCGTACTCACATAACCTTCAAGGTGGTGAATGACATATCGATGCAGGTGCTCTAATGAGTATGGGATGAGTGTTTAAAACTCATCTTCGGAGACGGGGAGTAAAACAATCAGGGAAATCACATAGTTTTCAAGATAGTTAATGAGTACTCGGTTAGAGTAAATAAGATGAAGGTCTTTATGAACGAGCCAACATAGCAATTATCATATCAATCCTCCTATTACAAGTCCTCCTGACTTTATACAAGACTTGTAATACTTAGATTGAATACAAAACCCCAATTGTAAATAGAACGGTGACAGTTTTTTATTAACATAACAATTATACAAGTCAATCGCCATTACAAGTCCCTTCCCATACAAAGACTTGTAAACATAGATTCATACATAATTCCATTAAACAAAATTAGCGGCTTTGTGTAATACTATATTGTTTAAAGTAATAAAGAAAAAAATATCTTAGAGACCATTTTTTAACTTATAATGTCTGAGAACGAAGTGAGACCATTGTGCAACTCACAATGTCTAAAAAGTAAAATGAGACCATTGTGCAACTCACAATGTCTTAAGAAATGTTCGGGTATTTATATAAATAACTCTTATGTAAATAAACGTACGATATATGCAAAGGGATGTAAGCATATATATTATATATATGTATGTCATGTAAGCACTTAATGTAACAAGTAATGTAAGCAAGTAAGCAAGTAGTGTGTATGCACTTTGAAAAATATTTGATGTGATGCAAATGTATTGTGAAAATGGGTTATAGTCCTAGTGTAACAAACTGCAACCAAGATTCCCCAAATAAACCAATGCTCTGATAACCAAATCTGTAACACCCCCAAAAAATGTGTCGCAGAGAAAAAAGCGAAAATATGTCCGTGTGCGTTACGTCATAATACAACAGACAATGATAACAAGAGAAACACCTCTAAATTTGTCTTTTGAAAAAGTAATCTCGTTGATTTTCTTGAAATTGGTATAACATTTATCCCATAATTGCATCACAATGAAAAGCTTGAAAGCAATACAGCGAGATTTGATCAATTTATATGTAAGATAAAGAAATCCATTAATGATATCTGTCATTTTAGACTCTCCAAATGCATAGTCCAAGTAAGTCAAGCATCTAATTCACCACATCTGTAGAAAACATGCTAAAATTGTCCAACATAAAGTTGGCGAGTTCATAGATTTTTGTAAGTATAAACGTTGAAATCAAAAGATTTATAAAGTATGCATGACCATTTCAATCCTTATAATAGTTGCCAAAAATTTTACGTATGAAAGTTGGACCGTAATTATTCAAAGTATGCATGATAATTAAAAGCATCACGAAATGTTTCAAGTATGTATTGCCCAATGAGTGATTACGATTATTCTAAGTTCATGAAACCAATGCACTATGTAACCCATCGTAGGTGTCCCCTCCAAGAACACCGGGCAGTAAGGAAACACCCATACTGTACCCTTCACAGTGTCCCCTCCAAGAACACCCGGGCAGTAATGAATATGTACCCCTAGCAGGTGTCCCCTCCAAGAACACATGGGCAGAAATGAATATGTACCCCTCGCAGGTGTCCCCTCCAAGAACACCCGGGCATTTACTTGTAGTTATCCGTTCAATCTGCTTAAGCTAATCCGTAATCATTTCAGAAGTAAAAGTATGTATTTTGTGACCAAAAATGAAGTCAAGTAATGTATCTCATAGCGAGCTATGTAAATGAGTGTGTAAACCAATTTGTAATCAACCATGTAAATTCATTTTCAAACAAGCATGTTCTCACCCCAAAAATATATGTAAAACAAGTAAAACATAGGGCTATAAACTCACCTTGATGTTGTAGAACATTTGACAGATAGCAACTAATAGCACAGAAACAAACGGAAGATGAAATGGGGCTCGTCAAGAAGGTTGCAGCAACTAATCTTAATCTCGGCTATGACCCACTACCTAGGATAATAGACTATGGTTTTTTGATGAATGAGTACTATCAACGCGAGCACGTTAAAAAAGATTAGATCTTTAAATTGTTATTAGTTGGTGGTTGGTTAAATAAAATAAATCGAAAGTAAACGCAAAGTGTGTAATATATTCAGTATATATTACATATGAAAAATAAACAATTATATAACGCATTCCGTGAATTATTTAACAAAGACAAACAATCCAAAGATTAACATGAAATATAAAATACTTTGCAAGTATTATATAAGAAGTGTGAGTAAATAATTTAAACCAAATAGTTTGACACGTTTTCGGAAATCACTACTTAATTAAATAAAAGTTCTTTTATAGATGTAAACGATGTTTTCAAAGCTTTTACAAAGGTTATGACTTTATGTTCTAGTCGGGAATTATAAAATAATATTTTATAATTTAGTATTTCGTTTTCTTGACGGGTTGTAGCTAAAATAGTTGTCCCATTTATAAAAGTATAGTTCTCGTTTATTTGTCGGGTTATTGTATAATAACAATTTAATAATCTTAAAACTGTATAACTTCGTCCTTTTATCGGGTTTCTAAAATAATAGAAATCATAGTAAGAATTACTAAGTATAGAAATTTATAGAAATTTCGGCATAACCTTTTCGTTTATACAACGTTTCCCATGTTTATAAAATTCAATGCTTTCCACTTAATCAATCAATGTTGTAATACTCGACGCAGTGCTTTCAAATATAAATAAAATATATACTAATATATACTAGGCCCAATACGCCCGTGAAAAATCACGGGTAGCTAATAAAGGTTGTTGAATAAGCTTGAAATACAAAAGTTATAGGTTTATGGAAAAAAACAACTTCGTTCTTTACTATAAAAAAAGCATTATAAAGGGCTTGAAATTTTGCAATAATCTAACTCTAACAGAGAAACGATCTAATAACAGTAGTATCAATTTTTTTGGAAAGGCAAAATATAACAAAACAAAAATAGCATATACAAAAACAAAACAAAAAGCATCCACTCTTCTAACTCACGATGATTAAAAAAAAGGACCCAAGAAACATATAAAGAACAAAGATACATCTTGATGAAAAAGACAGGAAGAGCCTATTGGCAAAACAACAAAGATAAAAATATACAAACAACAGGACCACAGCCAAAGGCAAATTTACCAAACTGACACAAGGTCATATCTAGGCCCAATATCAAAAAGAGAGACCGAGAGAGGGAAAGAGCCAAACACTCAGCCAGACAGGTTGCAGCTCAAATGAATGCCAAACAAAATGCAGACCCTGATCAGTCTCGCATCAAGTCCAAACACCAGTAAACTTCAAAAAGTTGTAAAAAATGTACTAAAACGTGATTGTGGGTCAATTAGGCCTTATGCATTCAACCTGCACCGAAAGTCGCATTTTGACCCATTACCAGCCGGTTACACTTTTCCTTCATTAAATCTTGACTACTCTAATGCTCTCAAATTAAAGTGATTATTGCACTTATAAGACAAAACTCGGTATCCTACAACAATTATTGTTCATCAGTACCAAACCATCATACACAGACAAAAAAGAAATTAGAACATCAGAATGGCATAATCAGTTCTCCACTTGCAATAAAATATTAAGGCAATTAAGAAACACAAAGGGCCTGAGTAAAAAACTCTCATGAAGCTTAGACAATTTGTCACATGCAGCAGAAATAACATTGATAACAACAAACAAATAAACCAATCCAAAACACTCAGATATTGACCAAATCACTCAAAAACTGTTCTTCCAATGTTGACAAACACTTTATGCCAAAACGGCAAAATGCAGCGAATACTTTGGAACTAAACAAAGCTTTTCACAAAAACGCAAATGACACATTTTTTGCAGAAAAATGCACTATAAATCATCACTTAAATTTGTGCAATTTGAATCGTTCTTGACAAATAAATATACGAACTTTAAGTTGGATACAATGCACTGTTAGTATAGAAGTTAAATTCAAACGACGCCTTTGCCAAAAATGAAATAATGCAGAAAAAAAAGTCTAACTATGAATCTAACAGAAAAAAGTCTAAAATGACTACTTTTGCAAGCCAAATGCCTTAAATCCATTACTTAATTTGCTAAATAAGACCAAAATAACAAATGAGCAACTCCACTTTAAAGAAACTTTGCTAAATAAGATCACCTCATATTTTTAGATTACCGGTTTAGGAAAAAAATACCCACATAGGAAGTGCGATTGTCCTTGGCTTTTATTTTGATATGGTCATCGCGAAGGCCCAAACAGAAATTGGAAACTTCCTTCGATTAATCTAACACGGAATCCTTTTTTTTCCAAGGACTAAGTTCAATTTAGTGAAGAAATAACTTTCCCCCCACTTTGTTTAGGTAATTATTTCTCTTCAATACGACGTTCACATCGAGCCTCGTAAGATCGAGTTTTCTGATCATTAAACAAATCTAATGTTACTAAGTAACATAACCGTAGCAAACCAACTTTCAAAGTTAACCTATGAATCGGTATATCCGGAAACTTGAGGCCCATTGAAGAACATCAGGGGAGTATATGGATTCATTAAAATTATCATCAAGACCTTCAAGATTCACAATGCTGTCGAGCTATAATAAACTTTTTCTTCACCAGGAATCAAATCCAACAAATGATCATTGATAACTTCCACAACCTCATGCGTGGAGCTAAATTGCACTTTATTGGAAGTATGTCGGGTCATTTAAGTTATCAAGAATAGAAGGATACATGAATTGTACCAGCGAACCAACAGGGTCATGGGAATCTTTGATGACTAAGTCATCTGGAATATCAATGAAAGCCTCACCATCGTTTGGACCACCCAATTTACCATCGCCTATATTCAATATCCAATAAAGATGCTTAATGATTTGGGAAATGAATACTAACTCTTATCCAGGGTCTTTTCGTCAACAATTCTGTTACACGAACCGCACGCCAAGTAATACCACTTGTTCACTTGATGACCTTTATTATTGCAAACCACAATGAATGAATTGATCTACACATAAAAAATATAAGGTTAAGAATTGAATTTTTTGAGAATATAAATAGTGGATGTTAATTCCACATAACCTCACAATGTCTGTCGTTAACATCAGATAGTTAACTTTCAGCAACTTCTTGACCAATAAATCTTGACGGACATCATATCTTATCTAATTGGCCAACTGACAATATGAAAATAAAAATCAAAATAAGAATTATATAGAGACAGGTTACCTTTGTTAAAATCTTATGCTTAGCAAACTGAATGATGGGAAACAACATGTCTAACCACAAGTCTGTCCAACCCAGTTTCCTTTGTTACAATCTTTCCGCACACGATGTTATGTCAACCAATCAAATATATATTATCTAACATAATTAATAACATACTTTTAAAAATGAAAAATATAAAGGGCAATAACAGATTAATCACAAACCATAAGCATAAGTAGAGTCTTGTCTCTCTTGAAGCAAGTTAGTAAAGGGTTTGGAATTAAACCCATAGACATGACCAGAGAATTCATCACACTTCTTAACTCTTGTTGTCTTATAAAAATTGATTTAAAAAAGGATGTTTAGAACAAAAGTATCTTGTCATCATTGTTGTAACGCCAAAAATGTCAAGATAACATGTCTTGGCCTAAACTCTTTCTTATGATTCTGACACAAGTATTTTTTAATGTTGCTTGAATTTAATTGCCCTGAAATTAACAACATGTATGTATAAGAGATATACACCAAGAAAGAATCAAAGGTTACAAAATATAAAATAAAATCAGCATATGTATACCTCCTCATCAAGAAGAATCAACTCAATCCTGAATGTTTCCATTGGATTTTTGTAAGAAGGTAATCTCCAAAGTTTTATATTATCCTAACTTTGATATGCAAGTCATACTTGAATGGTGTGAGTTGAGTAACAGTTTCCTATGTGCTCCAAGAAAACATGTTAACAAATATAGTGCTATAGATAAGGAAACTGATTTGTAAATGGTGAAATGATGTAAAGACATATTTATAATGTGAAATGTAACCTGGGGTGAAAGGATATCTCAAAATACGAATTTCGAAATTCATCTCGTCTTTATGGATAAAAACATGAATGTATAAGTTTTGTTTTGATTCTATCTTCATATTTCTGCAATGTAAATTGCAACAACAAAAGGCACAAATACAGGTGAGTTAAATTTTTGCAATTCCACTGATCATGTATTATACTTGAATATTAGATTAGGTTCATGGCCAACAATTTTATTCAAATTTATAATTTTAATAAATAAAAGATGATATATTTTAAACCTTAAATTTAGTCAAGACTGATCTAATAAGTTCATTACTTTGTCAACTGAACCCTAATAATTTGATGACTGATAACATATCAATTAAAAAACGGCAGTAAACATTTGTTTAGAAATCAAAGAAAAACAATTCAAAAAAGTTAACATGTAAATCAAATACAATAATTGAAAAAACCAATCAGATAATCTATTGATTTTCAATTTGGGTCCAAATAAAAAAGTATTAATTACAAAGATCAAAAGCCAATTGAAAAACTAATAAGTAGAATAAAAGAAAAAGCAATAACACTTTAATACCTTTACCTTTAAATCTTGTAGGTGTTTGAGTATGGATGCGATTAATAGAGGGTCAACATTTTTGTTAAAGAAATTCCTCGTTTGATTTCACCAGGATTAAGAGAGTTTTTGAAATAATAAATTAATTTTGTGAGGGTATATAAAAGTAAATACTAAAAAAAGGACAACAATTGCAAATATGAAATAAGGAAGTGAAAATATGTACTGAGATATAGTGACGTAATTTATGATGTATTTACTGATGTCATTTGTGACGTCAATTGCTGGGAAAGAGTTTCAAAAAGTTTTTGTTTTATTATATGTAAAGATATATCTGTGTGTGTGTGTGTGTGTTGTGTGTGTGTGTGAACCCAGCCAACCAAACGCACCCTTGTAGTTTCGACTAAACCAAACACACCCTTGTGCGATTTATGTTAAACCAAACGCACCCTTGTGCGGTTTCACAGCCAACCAACGCACCCTTTTGTGCTTATAAGAAAACCAAACGCACCCTACGGCTGAGAACAAAACCAAACGCACCACCTTGGTGTCGGCTTAGCCAACCCAAACGCACCCTAGTGATGTTAAACCCAGATCCAAACGCACCCTTTACTGTGTTAACCACATAAACAAACACACCCTTGTGGTTGCTGTGGCGGTGGCGTGGTGGACGTGGCGGAGGGGGTGGTGGTTCGAAGATGATGATGATGCAACGGTGAGGATGGTTGGGGTGATGATGGTGCGGCTAGTGGTGGTTAGTGATGGAGATGCTGGCGTCGGTCACTTAAAGTGGTGGCGATGGAGAGGTGCGTGGTGGCGGTTGGGTGGTTGTGGTGGCGTCACGACTGTGGTGACGATCGTGGTGGTGATGTTGGTGGAGATGAGGATGTGTAGTGGATCGGTGGTGTTCAGGTGAAGATGGTGGTGATTTGGACACAGACGGCCGGCTGTGGCCAGAAACCTCGCCGGAGATGGGGGAGATGGGCGGGTTAGGGGGTTTTGACTTAGATGGGTCGGCGCCAAAAAATGGAGGAGAGAAAATGAGGCTAGGTTTTTATCAAAAAATGATATGAAACCCTAATCACTTTCTATTTATACCCAAAACTTTAAAAACAAAGTGACAAGTGGATAGAACTTTAGGGATTAATGTTGTAAATATTATTAGAGGGACCATAAGTGTAACTTTTGGTAAATATTGGTGTTCCGGACTCGTTTAGGATAGTTAACGATTTATTCACAACACGAAAATTACACTATTGCGTTCAAAATGATTTTTCCATGAAATATGAGTATTCACTCGACTATTATTGCATAAATAATTTTTATAACAGTTTTTAAAATTTTATTCATTATTTGTGATCACGGATAAACGTTTATTCGAAAATAAACTTTAACTTAAATCTGTCCGGTTTATTAATAAACGTTTTTGAAATAAAATTTAATAATTTATTAAATATTTTTATTTAATAAAAAGTGATAATTAAATATAAATTTAGTATCCTTTAAGAAAGGAAGTACTAATGCAGATGCTGAAATTGAAGTTAGAATCTGAAGAAGAGAATACTATGGCATTGGAGTTGATTAAATTTGTCAAAAAGATACTTGCAGAATTTGTCAAAAAGGGTTTGAGTGTTGGCTAACCACCACACAACAAATGGTCATCGGTTCACCATGCTTAACAGGCATAAGAACTGGCTAGTCCATAAGCAAACGGCTTGTGGTAAAGACTTCTCAAATCCGTTTATGGTTGACAATTTACCAAAAATTGTAAGGTTCTCAACTCACCTTGCTTCTGTGGTGAAGAGTTGGCTAGTCCATGATCAAACAGTTCATGGTAAAGACTAATCAAATCTGTTGATAGCTGATAGTTTGCTAAAAACTATATGGTTTATCAATGCACCATGTTATTACAATGAAGCATTGGCTAGTCCAAAAGCAAACGGTATTTGGTAAAGACAAATCAATTCCGTTGATGGTTGACAGTTTACCAAAAACTGTATGGTAATTAACTCACCATGTTTTTTAAAATGAAGAGTTAACTATCCCAGAGCAAACGGCTACTGGTAAAGGAACATCAAATCCGTTAATGGCTGGTAGTTTGCCAAAAACTACAAAGCCAACTTAGTTGGATTGTTGCTGAAAAGATGTTGCTAAGTTGCTGAGAAGACAAAGTTGCTACTGAAAAAGGATAGAATTTACAAGTTCAAGAAATGATATGAGTGTTTGGATACATCCTCTATGCATTAAAGGAGTTGAAGAAACATGAAGTTAAACAAGTTCAACATCCATGTTTAAGGGAGGATTGTTAGGATTTATGTTTTAGTAAGTTAGTACCGACAGTACAAATAGTTAGTACTGTTAGTGATAGTTAGTACCGACAGTACAATATGTAAGTACTGATCGATTAGTTAGTACCGTTAGTTAGAAAATAGTTAGTACCGTTTATGAGATGTGTATGAGATATCTTAGGAAAAGATATGTGTTATCTGTTAGCGATTTGTAAGCTTGTGAGAGGTTATCCTTAGTCTATAAAAGGATCTCTCTTAGCATAGTTAGTTACGTCCTCAAGATATCTCATAGCAATATCATATCACAAATAGTTAGTAATCTGTAAGTGTGAAAAGCAGATTAATAGAAGTTGTTATTTAGTTATACATTGTTTTTCTTAGTACGTGTGTTGAGATTCCGCATCAACATATTGTATTCATAATCAGTGTTTCTATATAGTCAGTTGTATTTATACATCTTGGCTATCATCCGTAATAGGCTGCAAAGATCTATTCATTTAGGGACTCACAGACCAAGACGGCGTCACTGGATCTCACGACGACGTCAGAGTACACGACCCAGCCCATTATCTAGAATATTTTCTCTCATGATGGCGTCACGACTAAAAAGCGACGCCGTCACAACAATTTTCCTATATATACAAACCCGAATTTAGGGTTTTGAGTGTGTAACTTTAAAATAAAAGAGGGTACGAACCCTAGTTCGTTTAGCAGCTATTATGGACGATTTTAGGGCCTAAAAACACTATTGTACTTCCTCTAATTCATGTTTTAATCAAGTAAGGTTTACTTAATCATTCAATATGTTTTGTTGTGTGATTATTTATTGTTCTTACTTTATCTTTAACATGCTTGGCTAAACCTCCTATTGTGTTTATTTATGATTGTATGAAACCTAGAATGTAGATCTTAGTGGTGTTGCTTCTTGTGATGGATATGCATGTTAGGTCTTAGAAAACCAGCTTTTGTCTGTATCGCTGTTGATATGTCTAGGAAAACATGATTGTGTAGAAAAGATACCATCGGGTAACAGTCTTCATACTACCTTGCCCCCTAATATGATTGATCCACTCTTAATATATTTCACATGCATTTAATATACCTTTAGGGGCCTTGTAATAGTCTTCACACTACCTTACTTGTGTGTTGCTCTAACGAAATATTAAATAGATGGCGGGTTCGTGTAATTCGTTCATGACTTAGGAAATAATTACATAGATCATCACAAGGGTGACAAAGCAACAACACTAAGTGAAGCAATCTAGGGAGTAATACATGATTAAATAAGCACAATCTTTTATCTTATTGTTATCACCAGTAGTTTAGATTGTTATTTAATTTATTAGCTAAAACCAATCCCCGTCTCAAATATATGATTTACCTGCTTTCCATAAAATAAAAAAATACAAAAAGAATCTTCTCTCAACCTTTAGAATTCTGTTAGACCGAGATCAAGCCTTCCCAACCTATTCCCTAAGTGAACGATAACAACCCCCCGAGTCTTGCCTATACTACTACTGCAACGATTAGGTGCTCTGCCTAGGGAGTTGTAAAACTTCGTGTAGAAGTCCTACGACGATTGTGCATCAAGTTTTTGGCGCCGCCGCCTGGGGAATAGTTAGGTTTTGATCATAGTTTAGCTTAGTTCTACTCGCTTGAATCCTTTCAAGTGAGACTTTAATTCTGCATATTAGCTTTCTTGTAGTCTATCTTTTTCTTTGTGCCCTTTGTTCGTAACATTTGTAAATTTGTAAATTATAATGAATAGGTATGATTATTCTAGCGTACGTAGGTTTGATGTATTCTTCCGTAATCAACTCTTGGTGTTCCAACAACATCAAGATGAATCTCTCTACGATTCGTGGACTCGTTTCAAAGATATAATCAGAAAAGTCCCGAATCATGGCCTTAGTATATGGACCCTAATTGAAATCTTTCTTAAACATCTCGACTCGTTATACCGTCATATCATCAATTTGACAGCAGAAGGGGATCTTAGGAAGTTTAGTGATATATGAGCATGGTATGCCATAGAGGATTGTGTCCAATATAATAAAAAAATATAGCAACCCAACAAGCGCTATTTCTGATGAAACAATAACAAATCCAAATGCTCAAATAGTTGGGGATGATATGGTTAGGGTACAGGTACCTAGGTGCATGGCATGGTTAGATTATGATAAGCATGTAGATAGACTAAGTATGATGGATAATGAGGTAGGGGTTACAAGCCCTAAGAGTACCACACAAACCCTACCGTCATTTGAGAAATACATACCGCCCGTGACTTACCCGAAAGGAGTATAAAAGACTTTAAGGACCCCGATAGAGGTAGATCCTTTGAACAAAACAAAACTAGAGGAAGTAGGCTTGAATTGTAATCACAACACTCCTCTTAGTTCTAGGGAAGTTCCTAGTTTTGATGGACAAGAGTCTCAACCTTTACTCAATAGTTCTTCCTTAGATGTAAGTCTAGGAGACGTAATAAGCCCCGAACCACCCATCAAACCACATAGTCCGAATAGTTCTAGGATGAAGGTAGTAGATTATTTAACAACTCAAACATCGTCTTCACCTCACGTGGCAAATTCCCATCCTAAGTGTGTGTATAGTTATTATAACACAGGTATAGATGACCCTAAGAGACATTATGGATTTAAACAGAGTTTATTAAGAAAAAGTGTAACCCTAGGTGTTGATATTTCAAATTGAGAGATGTTTGATGATGATTGAGGATTAGAATCTAAGGAAGTTTCTCCTCTAGGAGAAGAACTTAGTTTATTTGATAGACCAAATGAAGTAGAGAGAGGTAAAATTCTAGAAGCACACCGTTTAGAGTCTATTCTTCAACAACAAATTTCTCAACGGGTGGCTCCTTCTCATCATGATGGTATGTACCGTTACTATCACCCGCACTTGAACTCAAGTGTAGGGGAACCCTTCCCTTTATCTGTTAAATAAGGGTAGAGTCAGGCTCGTGACTCGAACAAAAACAAGCACTTTTTGGGAGGCAACCCAATATTTACTTTTTCCGCACATTAGGAGTGTATTGTGTTTAATTCTTTTCACTTTATTCTATCATGTTTAAACCTTATCTTGTAATCATGCTTTGTATTGTTCTTAACTTCGTCTTATTTGCAATCAAAGGTATTTTGCAACAATAAGTGTAGGGGAATTTATCCGGTTTTTAGAACCAAGTTCAAACATGTTAAATAAATTGTTTAGAATTAATTCGCGTCGGTTTCGAGTCATATGAGTAAATTGTCAATTCTCAGGTTTTATGCAGCTATTTGTATAGAAACTAACTTATGGAATCAAGTGCAGGAAATTTTTTATCAAAAACAAAAATTTCGTTTTCACAGAACATGGAGACGGCGTCACGATTTACACGCGATGCCGTCGCCACACACCTGTGACGAGGTCACAATAACTCTGATGGCGTCATACGCCCAGGTCCAGAAAACTCAAAGTTTTTAATTATTTTTGAAAATAAAACTTGCACAACAATTAAAATATGTATTCTTCTGTTATAAACCTGCAAAAACCTAATGAGTTTAACAATTCTCTCATCCTATCTATCGAGTCGAACCCTAAATTCACATTGTATATTTGTCTATCGCACATTTTATGCTTGGTGTAGTTGTCTTTGTCTTTGATTACAGGTTATATTTGATGAGAAGAAGCTTGGAAGATCTTAGGATGCTTTCATAGGATGATTCTTGGAGGACGATTTAACCAGTTATCGCATGTTTCTTCTCCATTATTGAGCAAACCAGGGGAGTACTAGTTTCTTTTCCTTGTTTTCTTTTCCCTTTATTCGTTCTTACGGGTACTTCTAGAGAACATTGGGGACAATGTTCAACTTAAGTGTAGGGGGAAAATAAGCCTTAGAAACTATTCTTTCATTTGTCATTTGCTTTGTCCTTAAAATGATGGGTAATATATCAAAACATAGCATAAAAGGTAATTTTTACCCAAATTTAAATTTTTTTATGACACATACCGACGAAAACCAAGTATTAATAGCGTCTCATGGATAGGAATTTATATTACTAGCACAAAAACCCTCAAATTCCACCCCCACAATGTGAGGTTCGCCCTTAGATATTATACCTTTAGCTTGTTCGAGTTAAGGAGTGAGCAATCATGTGTGTCTATTCCGTCGTTACGGATGTGTATGCGTGGTTTTGTCGCCTTTTCTGGAACATTGGTATCGGTTACTTTAGGATTATGAGAGTATACCGGTAGCATATTAAATTCTAGAACTTGTTATTGTGATGCATTCCGAGACCGCATAGTAAGTATTAGGATTTGCTTGATAAGAGGCATTAGGATTAACCCATGTTTTAAACATGTAATTGTTATGATGGTCACACCGATCATATAACTATCCCACACCCTTGCCATGCACTCATTTTTAGTGCAGGATACCCTAGTATAACCCTCCGAGCCTATCCTTTTTCACGGTTCTCGTAATTTTCTGGTGGATTCCAGATTATTAATGAAGAGCATTGTCACCCTTTAAACCAATCGTTACACCCAAAAAGCCTTAGCCTACCTTGTATGTACTCATTTTTAGTACATTATTGTGTTTAACCCAAGTTAATTATTTGAGTACACGGTTGCTAAGTCCTTATCCTTGTAAATACAGTTTTGGGACGATTGGGATTCATGGTAGTATTTATTTCGCGGAAGAATGGGGAAGAAAAGTTAAGTCAATACCCCCATATGTTTGTCAAATGATCTCCATGTTATTTTGATCCACCTCAATACGGGTCATTAGTTAGATTGTAAATATCGAGCATGTAAAAGCTCAAGTGTAGGGGTACGTATTATAAACCCCATGTGATGTATTATGTTATTAAAAAAATGAGAAAAAAAAGAAAGAGATTGATGTAGAGTTGTGTAGAGTTTGTATATCTTTGTCTGAGCCTTGGCTTAGCAACCAAACCAAAGTGTATTCGTGTAAATAATTAGTTAACCCTTCCACTCCAAATTCACCCACAGCCACCCAAATGTATCATATCCGTTTTCGTTTCCATTATATGTTATCTTACACCTACACCCCACAACCCTTTAAAAGACCTCTTAGATAGTAATGAATAATACTTGCACCTAGCGGTGAAGGTTTGATCCTTTACCAAGCCTATGGTAATTTATATGCTATGACAGGTAATGAGTGTTGATTTTCTGTTTCCCCCATATGTTATAATTTATTATACAACCGAGTGAAAGAGAGAATCCCCAAACACTTATGTGAGGTGCTAGTATATATTTTCCGTGCTTTTAATTACGAGGTCTAGAAGGTTGTGTTGTAAAATACTTTTAAAGAGTAGGTAAAATGACCCTCATATTGTTATTGTCTAGGTAGAAAAGCCCATTTGCTTAAGGACAAGCAAATCCCAAGTGTAGGGGTATTTGATGAGGTGTCATTTTATACACTTTTTCGGGGTCGTTTAACCCCCTAAATCGTGCATTTATGCCCAAAATAGGTACTTAATCGTTCCTTTTCAGGTATTTCGCATTTGGAAGACATTTGGAAGAATTACACGTGACTTGGGCTCATTTGGAGAAGAAACGGACAAGACTACGGACCTACACCAACATCACTCAAGATAATGTTCTCAGCAGCTGGAGACGGCGTCACCAATACAACGTGACGCCGTCACAACGAAGACCAAGACGACGTCACTGGATCTCACGACGGCGTCAGAGTACACGACCCAACCCATTATCTAGAATATTCTCTCTCATGACGGCGTCACGACTAAAACGCAACTCCGTCACAACGATTTTCCTGTATATACAAACCCGAATTTAGAGTTTTGAGTGTGTAACTTTAGAATAAAAAGAGGGTACGAACCCTAGTTCGTTTAGCAGTTATTAGGGACAATTTTAGGGACTAAAAACCCTATTGTACTTCCTCCAATTCATGTTTTAATCAAGTAAGGTTTACTTAATCATTCAATATTTTTGTTGTGTGATTATTTATTGTTCTTGCTTTATCTTTAACATGCTTGGCTAAACCTCCTATTGTGTTTATTTATGATGGTATGAAACCTAGAATGTAGATCTTAGTGGTGTTGCTTTTTGTGATGGATATGCATGTTAGGTCTTAGAAAATCAGTTTTTGTTTGTATCGTTGTTGATATGTCTAGGAAAATGTTAGGATTAAAAATGTGGTGTCTATATGGTAATAGTTAAAACACAAGGAATAAAAGTGTAATTAGTCCAAAGTGTCCTTGTATTTAGCCTATAAATACTCCCCTCTAATCAACATTAGAGGGTGAAGCTCATAATTGTAATTTCCATTTTCCTTTTTCCTTTTAATAAAAAACCTTTGAAAATGATGAAAACATACTTTGAGTTTCCTCGACCTCCCGAGATCGTGAATCAAGAAACCTCACAAGTGGTATCAGAGCTGCAGGAGCGATTCGTGATGTTTTCTGCTTATTTGGTTTAGCTTATTCAGCAGCTTATTTATGCTTATTCAGTCAAATTCAGATTCGATTCAACAGCTTATTCTGAGTTTTTAGCTTATTCTAATTTATCAGCCTATTTCATGAGCTTATTTGTCATCTCAGATTATTTCAGCAGATTATTGCGTGTGCTTATTTTTCATTATGATTGATATGATCGAGTTTGGCTACTTACGATTTTATTGTAAGAACAAACTCGGTTAGATTCGATCATAAGATGTGGTTTAACTGCTGATTTGAGTAAATTCGGAACTGGTAAAACATCAAATTCAGAAGTAATTTTAGATCTATCAAATTCGGAAGTCAAACTCGACGTTGACTTTTGGTCAACGGTCAAACTCGGTACTCTAACTGATTATTCTGAAAATGTCTTCTGAAAATGTTTTTTCCGAGAAAGAAATAAAGGAAAGACAAACAACTGTATGTTAACATTTTCGGAAGTAAAAATCGATGTTGTCTTTTGGTTGGTCAAACTCGTTTTGTTCTGAAATTACAAACTCGATATCGACATTAAATCTCGACACCGAGTTTGCAAGCCATACCGAAAAAGAAAACTGAACAAGCAGAAAAGATAGTCACATCATAAACTCCCCATCACAGCCAAATACAAACCATCATCAAATTCAAACTAATCTAAAATCCCATCCTCCTCCATCACCTCACATACCTCATCTCTACAATACAACAAGCCTCGAAAACAATGAATGACCTCAGTTTTTCCTTTCATTTGTGTTATATTAACAACCATTGTGACCTTCACAGATCAAGAACACGAAAGGATTTCATCACAGGTCTTTAAGAAGCACAATATACTTCTTTTTCAATATTCGACATCTATCAAGAAAGAACAAGATTGTTCTTGTCCTTCTTTGTGTCGATGGAACCAAGAATGAAAAACGACCAATACAATACCTACCTGAGATCTTTAACAAGATCTTGAAGCCAAAACGTTTTTTTTATCTTCGTGGGTTATTGCTTTGTGCTACAACAGAAAGAAACAAAAGCGTGCTACTATGTACTTATGTTAAACGAAAGTGTATAGATATGATGAATATGGATGTGTATATGAGATGCGGCTGAGTTATTGTTAGGGTTTGGTGCGTGTTGTTTTTGATGAAGAATAATTTTGGAGTTTGATCTATTCTTGTAACTAAAAGATGTGATTTGCCTGGATGGAAAGAGTTAGACAAAGATGTGTTCTTATAATAAAAAGGGGCGGATGAAATGTTGTTTAGGGTTAAGGTATACAATAATATGTCCTGATCTTATATTGTGGTTGGGTGGAGTGTTGGTATGGCATTGGAATTGGGCCTTGAACCGAATCTAACACAACATGGGCCTTAATTTGAAATATTTCGTTGGGCTGTACTTACGTGTCAAAGTGAATGGGCTGCTGAGCTATATACAATTTATGGGCTGACGTAAGAACTGATAGAAATTGGGCCACCAAAATTTGTTATTATTTGTGTTTAATAGTTTTAGGCTGCGAATTATTGATAAGAATCGGCTGGGCTGTTATGAATAAAAACATAAAAATTTAAAACATCACTTATTGCTTAAAACGATCCGGATAAAGATTCACGAAAACTATTCAAAAGGCTAGTCTCGGGATTTAATCGCAAGAATTGATTACGGGGATGATTCGTTATCATATTTATTTGAAGTTGAGTGGAATTTCATGGGTGCGTGTACTTATCATATCTTAAAAGTCGGGGTTGGTTGGATGATGACTTTTAAAGATAACTTGTTCGCGCTTATAACTAGTGTTGATGAAAACTTGTCAAATCTAGCAATGTGTGATCTATAAACGCAAAAGTTGGTGCTCAATGCGCACATTTGCTATCACTTGAAGGAGTTACGTTGTAGTGCTCAGTGTCTCACATAGTTGAGGATTTGTCAAGAGACTTAGGTCTACTTATACTTTAAGGAATTACGTTGTAGTATTCAGTGTAAGTTTGGAGTCTCGTGGATAGCACAAGACATAAGTCACAAGTTTGTGGTATTCTACTTCAGCATCAAGTTTGTGATACTGCATTTTCTCCATCAGTAATCATTACAAAAAGCCGACAGAATACGAGGTTGGAATTAAATAAGTCTGAGGAGAAGCGAATTCACACATGACTTCTCTATCGAACATTCGGGCGTAACCGAATTATGATTATTTCGATGGTCATCGGATATAATCAGGGGAAGAGTGTTCGATAGATGAAACAACCAGGGCGAAGAAATGTGTACATCCGGGACTTAATTAACTTTGGTGTATACAACATAAGAAATGTGTGAAGTATGTGCATGTTCCCCTGAATGGATTGGCTACTAATCCGCAATGAAGAAGTCAGATTTGCTGCTAAGTGTGGTTTACTTCATCTTCTACAAATTCCGCTGCGAGCTTAAACCGCTATAGTTAGAAGATTTGTCAACTACATCAAAGTTTCATATTTGCTTCGAATGGCTATCTGTTTGGGGGGAAGCAGTTGAACTGCTTAAAGACATGCGGTATGCAGATTACATTGTATTCCCTACAAGTGAAGAACTGATTTAAGCTGAAGTACATGTTGAAGACAAAGCAAACTGCAGATATCTTTAGCTATTTGTACTTGTAGGATACATTGTAAGTAATTCCATATGCCACCACATTGGGGGAAGATTGTTAGGATTAAAAATGTGGTGTCTATAAATATGTTAATTAACACTATTTTAAGGCTTAAGTTTAAAACATAAGACTAAAAGAGTATAGTCCAAATTGTCCAGGTGTTTTTAGCCTTATAAATACTCCCCTCTAACCACAGTAACAGGGTGTAAGCTCATAATTTGTAAGTTCCATTTTTCTTTTTCCTTTTAATAAAACCTTGAAAATTATGAAAACATACTTTGAGTTTCCCCGACCTCCCGAGATCGTGAATCGAGAAACCTCACAGAAAACATGATTGTGTAGAAAGGATACCATCGGGTAACAGTCTTCATACTACCTTGCCCCCTAATATGGTTGATCCACTCTTAATATATTTCACATGCATTTAATATACCTTTAGGGGCCTTGTAATAGTCTTCATACTACCTTACTTGTGCGTTGCTCTAACGGAATATTAAATAGACGGCGGGTTCGTGTAATTCATTCATGACTTAGGAAATAATTACATAGATCATCACAAGGGTGACAAAGCAACAACACTAGGAGAAGCAATCTAGGGAGTAATACATGATTAAATAAGCACAATCTTTTATCTTATTGTTATCACCAGTAGTTTAGATTGTTATTTAGTTTATTAGCTAAAATCAAACCCCCTCTCAAATATATGATTTACATGCTTTCCGTAAAACAAAAAAAATACAAAAAGAATATTCTCTCAACCCTTAGAATTCTGTTAGACCGTGATCAAGCCTTCCCAACCTATTCTCCGAGTGAACGATAACAACCCTCCGAGTCTTGCCTATACTACTACAACGATTAGGTGCTCTGCCTAGGGAGTTGTAAAACTTCGTGTAGAAGTCCTACGACGACCGCATCAAGTTTTTGGCGGGCCCACCTGGGGAATAGTTAGGTTTAACACACAATTTAAGAAAAACACAATTATTATTATTTTCTCTCTTACTTCTTGCTAAATGTCAGTTTTACGTTTAACTAATTAATTAATATATTCTTTAACGTTTGTAATATTAATTTCAACCACAGGAAATATGATAAACTTGATCAAATTTCCGTATTTATTTTTATTAGTGAACAATTAAATTTATACATCCAAAATAAAACGAAAACTATTTAAGACGGATGACAGTAATATTTTTTTCTCACATTTCTTGCTCTCAAACCCTGATTCATTTAAAATAATAAAAAAAATTAATCTATAAATGAAGGGATTTGGAAAAATGTTTTTTTATTTAAAATCATCTAAAAAGATGTTTTACTATTGAACCATTTTGAATTAAATTAATGTCTTTAATATTACTAAGTTACTAACTTCTGATTGTTATAAAACATTTCAATAAAATGGGTTATTAAAAGAACAATCCCGTCATACATGCATACATCTTTTATATAATAAAAAATTCTGGAGTTTTCTATCAGATTAAATATTATGAGAAAATAAATTGGACCAATCAGAATTCTGATTTTGCTACATAGGCAAAATCGTGCGATCTGATTGGTAAATAAAAAGTCAAAATTGATTCAATTTAGTCAAAATTGAAAAATTTTGATGAAGAAAAAAACACATAAAAACATATATGTGTCAAATTTATAAATTTACAAGTTTTACGTTTAATTTTAAATAAATTATATGGAGTTAAAAGTGTAAATTTATAAATTTACAAGTTTTATTATAACTTTAAAAAATAAACAAATAACCCCTTAAACTTTAACCTCTAGACTTTATATTTTAAAATACAGCAAACGTAATAAATTTCTTACTTCCAAACAATGATTTAACATTATCTAATCACATCCAAAATCTATCCGAAGACTTTTTGGTTGAGTTTTCATTGTCGGCCCGAAATCTTGTTGTACAACCGAAGCACATCGAAGGTTCACTTGAGCTGACTTCGGCTACCTAAAAGGGTAGTTTCGCTGGGATAAGTTGTCTCACAATGTCGAGTAAGAAAACAGGTAAATCAAAAGAAAAAAAATTACTAATCATCCTCAAGTTAATATACTACGTAATATATAAAAGATTTAATGAATCTATTATCTTCATATATTTGGATAATACTTTATAACATAACTTATAAAATAGAAAAAAATAAAAATTATAAATGTATTTTAAAAAAATATAATGTTAAGACCAGTGCGTACACAGACATTAAAACTAATACATACTATGATCTTTCATCTAATTTATGAAAATGAAATTTGATTAACACTCTGTCAAATAAACGAGGATTAGTCTCCCGTTAAACATAGAGTTATTCCATCGTATTCACAACTTCCGTACAAAAAGAGTATGTCCCCGCCACCTACCCACCTAGGGACCACGACACCAGGCTGCAATGCCGGCATAACAGGTAGTTGTGGCGGCTAGGGAGCTGCTTGTAGAGGTAATGAGTACTACGCCGTTAGGAGAAGGTGTGCGCTTTACGACCATTGTAAACAGGGACGGAGCCAGGGGGTTTCGTGGGTGCGTGAGACACCTATGAATTTTTTCGTTTTAGTGTTAATTTTTGAAAAAAACATCAATTTATCCCAAATGCATCTTAAATACACCCGGTACATCGAAATCTTCGTTTTAATTCACTTTTAAACTCTATTATATTACGGTTTAAAAAATTTGTGCATCTGATCATATTTAGTTCTGACTCCGTCCCTGATTGTAGGTTAGCTGTCCAAAAAGGTGTGTGACATTATCATATAATGTAATTCACTGTCTCTACGTCATTTTGACATATTAAAAGAGATTGAACATCCTCAAAAATATAGTAATTACTATCAGAGGATCATTATAGATGGACCAACTAGCCATGTATATGTATTCCATTCGGTTTTACGTTAACAGCTTCTTCATCTCCACATGTATAATTGTACGTAAATAGTCAAATAATATATCATCGCCTCTCATTGGATCCCAATTACATCAAACGTGAAAGGACATTTGATGAAGCGTGCATGTTTTAAAAGTACAAAGAGTGCAAACATTCGAGAAGCTCTTAGCGGGTTTGACACTTTGATTTAATACACTTTGCTTAAATGTTTGATGTAAGAATAAGTTGAGCCGTTGAGATCATCTACAACTTCTTCAACGACAATGACATTGACAACATATAAACACTTCTCTTTCAACCATTCGACTTCAAATTTCTTTATTATTTTGGACTATATATATATGTTCGTGGTTTTACTTTGAATTGATCACCAATTTGACTATCACAACTGAGTCCCGTATAGAAAAAACAGGTTTCCATAGACCTAATTATGTGGTCTTAAATTTGACAAAATACATTCGTCAAGAATTAGCTAGCTAAAGACGTAGAATAGATATTTCATTCTAATATATACGACCTTTATTAGTACCAAAATATTAGTCGTATTCATCTCATACGCCTTCCGAAACAAAAAAGATGGGAAATAATATGGGTTGATTTCTTTTTTCTTACTCGTATCATCAGGTAAGTATAAAGATTGATGCTTATTACATACTAACCGCACGTTTACATACTTTTTATTTGTGAAATGAATATACGATTCAAATGTGTCACACAGACGAGACTCATCAACCACCAAATTTCCGAGGAATATCTAAGAAGGCATCGCATCATCCACCAAAGTATCTGGCCCCATCCCCATCACCTAGTGGTCTACCTCCAAGTCCAATGCAAGGAGATGACTGTAGTTCCGGGATAAATGGTACGTAATTGTGCTCTCTCTGGACTAAAAAAATGTTAATGACATAACTTGTTGCGTCTTCTTTAGCTTGGCCTGTAACCTTTTTAGGTAGTACAATTATATAATACTCCTTCCGTCTTAAAATTATTGTCTCCCGACAAAAAAACAGAGTTTAAGAAAAATACATTTATTACTGTTTTTTCTTTCTTACTTTTTTACAGAATGACAGTTTTACCCTTAGCTAATTAATTAAAGTTTTTTTTTAAGTTTGTAATAATAATTTCAAACAAAGGTAATATAGTAAACTTGATCAAACTTTCATATCTATTTTTAGTATAGAACAATTAAATTGAGACATTTCAAGAAAATAACGTGGACAATAAAAATTAGACGAAAGGAACATGTTCATTTGGATCGTATCTCAAGATGAGACCTTGGCTAACATGCTTTATTAAATTACAAGAAGTTTGTGATTATAGATCGATAGACCTGTTATATAAGTTAATTATATCAAAGAGTAATTATTATCGGCATGCACTTACACTTGTAATTTTTATGATGCATCCATATACTTCATTCGTTCTTAAATTATTGTCTAACTTTTTAGAGTTAAATAAAAAATTACTTTCTCGAATTTACACATTTTTTTTTTGAACGGCAAAACTTTTATTAGAAAACTAGCAAGAGGCTAGAAGGATTACATACTAATACACATGGGGCTTTTAAGACAAGAAATCCAGTTTAATCAAATTTACACATTTAGTAAACGAAATTTTTTATTATCAATCCGGTATATCAAAATTTCAAATTTGTAATAATATAAGAAATACAGTGAATTGCTAACGGTTCAACAGGTAGATTAATTACCACATAATATATAGAGTAAACTACAAAAATCATCCATGTGGTTTGTAGTTTGTGGCACTAATCATCTCTTTTTTTTGAACGGCAAATTGAAATTAATAAAAAAACTAGCAAGAAGCTAGAAAATTACAAGGATATGGATTTAGGACATTTCATCCAGGAAATCCAATCAATATTGATTTTACATCTATTGGAACACCAAGTAAAAGAGTACGAAACAATATCATCAAAAAGAAGCTCCATACGCGGATGAGAAGATCCAAAAAGCACTTGGTTGCGGAATTTCCAAATCATCCACCACATAACATAAAAGACCCCTTCTAGCATTTCTTTTGAGCTTTAGAAAACCGAGTAGTTTTGAACCAAGCAATCCATTCTTCGTAACAAGAAAAATCTGGAATATCAATTTCCCACCATCGAGCAATTTTACGCCATAAAGTCCGAGCTAAATTACAAGAGTAGAAAAGATGCGAGCATGATTCTCCAGCTAAACCACAATTTGGGCATATAATAGAAGGAATATCAATCCCACGAAGTGAAAGGTTAAGTCTCGTGGGGAGCTTATCCAAACAAACTTTCCACGCTAAAATATTTACCTTTATTGGAACCACTTTCACCCATCTAGTAACGTCACCAACAAAAGGTAAAAGAATATCATCAATAAATGTTCTAGCCGAGTGAACAGAAAACTCACCAGAAGATCCAAGAAGCCATGCCCATCGATCATTGGAAGGAGATAAAGATATAGACCCAACAAGTTCAACTAGATGGTGAAGCTGCTCTTCTTCCACCCCTCCACGGGGGTTTCTACGAAAAGAAGCAACAAACGAAGCATCAATGAGTTTATCTGCAACCGTAATACCTTTTTTGAGCTCCAACGCATATAAACGAGGAAAAGATCTGCTAAGGGGGACATCATTAATCCAACAATCTTCCCAAAAGAGAGTGTTCGCACCGTTTCCCACTTTCTTTTTCAAAAGCGCAAGAAGGTTAATACCTTTTGCGGACAAAGAATTGAGCTCTTTCAAGATACAATTCCAAGGGGATAAACTGGAAACCGAACCTGTGTGAACAAAAGGAGAACGATTGCCATATAAAACAGCAATAAGACGATGCCAAAGGGATGCATCCTGCGAAAGAAATCTCCAAACCCACTTAAATAATAAGGATCTATTAAGCGCAAAGAAGCTGGACACACCTAGCCCTCCTTTTTGTTTAGAAGCCAAAATTTTGTTCCAACTAATCATAGAGAATCTCTTTTCATTTATATCGGCACCATTAAAAAATTTTCTGCGAAGGGATTCCAAGTCACGAAGAACACCCAAAGGAGCTTTATAAAGCGACATATGATAAAGAGGCAAGGACGTAAGGACAGACTTGATTAACGTAAGACGTCCACCAACGGAAAGAGTCTTAATTTTCCATTTTGATAATCTGTTAGAAACCTTACCAATTATCTCATCCCAAGCCTTTCTCCTAGAAGGAGACATCCCAACCTTGACACCAAGATAAGAGAACGGAGTGGAAAAAGTAGAACACCCAATAATGTTAGCTGCCGCAAGAACTTCCTCATTAGAGACTCCAATGCCCATGAGTTTACTCTTAAGAATATTGATTTGAAGACCCGAAGCCAAAAAGAAGCATTTGAGCATACGAACTATGGTAAGGATGTTTGCTCTATCCCATTTGCCAATGAAGACTGCGTCATCAGCATAGAAAAGATGAGATAACGTCAACGAATCATCAAATCGGATACCCTTAAAAAGATCAGCATTTATGATATTATTGAAAGAAAGATGCAAACTTTCCATAACTAAGATGAACAAATAAGGAGATAAGGGGTCTCCTTGCTTCAAACCCTTGTGGAACTTAAATTCAGCGGTCGGACTACCATTAACAAGAATAGATCCCATAGCCGACGAAAGACATCCTTGAATCCATCCTCTCCATTTAATGCCAAACCCAAAGTTTCTTAAAATAATATCTAAGAAGTCCCATCTCACAGAATCAAAAGCCTTTTCAAAATCCACTTTAAAAATCATGGCTTTCGATTTATGAGCTTTGCACCAAGAAATAAGCTCATTTAAGATGAAAGGACCGTCAAGAATTTGACGGTTGGATACAAAAGCAGATTGAACATCACTAATAAGCTCAGATATTACCATCTTAAGACGATTAGCCAAAATCTTAGAAACGATCTTGTAAAAACACCCAATGAGACTAATTGGCCTGTAATCTTTAACAAACTTCGCATCATGTTTCTTAGGGATTAGAGCAATGAAGGATGAATTACATCCAGGAGGGAACTTACTTGAGATGAAAAACTCACGGATCGCATTAACAAAATCATGCTTAAGAATATCCCAAAAAGTACGAATAAAATCAAATGAGAAACCGTCCGGACCTGGCGATTTATTGGTTCCGCAATCCCAAACCGCTTTCTTGATCTCATCAAACGTAACATCACACTCCAAGTCATCCACCTGCTCAGAAGAAAGCTTTTTGAACAAATGACAATCAATATCAATACAAGGACCAGAAGGACTCTCAAATCGATTGGCAAAGTGCATGAGAAATTCGTTTTTAACCTTGCAAGGTTCGTCAATCCAATCTCCATCTATGAGAACACCACGAATAGCAAGTTGCGATCTTTTCTTATTAATTATCCCATGAAAATATTTGGAATTTTCATCGCCTTCAATGGCCCATCTCACCTTTGCTTTCTGAGCCAAGTCTAAAGAGTGACTTTTGTTAAAATTATGAAGCTCCTTTAAGAGAGAAATCCTTTCAGTGACTAACTCCTCGTTGCTAAGCCCATTATCGAATAACTTGTCAAGATCAGACAACCGAGCTTTGATAGAAAAGCAAGTATCATTAGAGCGTTTTATATCATCTTTACACCACTCTTTTATTGAAGCTTTAAGTGCCTGAAGCTTTTTCTTTAAAAGAATAATCTTATTAGAATCATTAGAACTTGAATAGCTCCATGAATCCTTAATGAGTTTATCAAAACCTTTCTTGTGAAACCAAGATTGATAGACACGAAAAGGGGATGGCCCATAATCAGTAACAACTTCGCGCATAATGATGGGTCTGTGATCGGAAAGATGCCTGTCAAGACAAATAGCTGACAGAGAAGGAAATTTCAGAAGTAAACCTTCAGAAATTAAAAACCTATCCAATTTACTCATTTTCTTGGCCGATTTGATAGCCCAAGTAAACGAATATCCTTCAAGGGGAAGATCAATAAGCCCAGCAGTAGAGATGAAGTGATTAAAAGCATTGGCGGCCGTTTCATTAAAAATCGTCCCAAACCTTTCTTGTTTTGATCTAACTTCATTGAAATCGCCTAAAATAATGCATTCTCCATCCCATGTATCAATAATGTGAGTAATATATTCCCAAAGAGATTTCTTCTCAGAGATATCTTGTGGAGCATAAATAGAAACAAACATAACCTTAGTAGCAGTAGAAAGCCAAGTACCACGAACCGCCACAAAATAATCAGAAATGGTGGCATTATCTTTAACAAAGCTATTAGGATCCCACACACATAGAATTCCTCCTGAAAGACCAACAGAAGAACTAAAAGAAAAGTCGAAAAAAGAATTACCCCATAAATCTTTGATAGAAAAAAGATTAATGCTCTCCAACTTTGTTTCTTGAATAGCAACAAAGTTAATCTTATTCTTAGTGTTTAACTCCCGAATCCACTGTTTCTTGGCTGATTGGCCAAGACCTTGAATGTTTAAAGACATAACATTCATTTAAAGACCATGGAATCTCCATGAGAGGCTACAATATCCTCTAAGTTTTTCTTGCATCCGGCCATGTTGTATCCCATAGTTTGTCCGACTTCCACCAAGTTTTCAATAACATCCATAATTGATCCTCCAGTTTTAAGGCTAAAGGATCGGTTAACGCCACTAACATTTTGAGATCCCCCTATATTAGGACTGATATCAGAATGCACAGGCTGATTAACACTAACACCAACATTTACCTCTTGAGTGAAACCAGGAGGGTGAGAAGGATCGCTATCCTGACCCGCCTCCTTATTATCTTGCTTATTAAGAATGTTGTAAATACCAAAAGGATCTTCTGATATCTTATCTTGAGGAGGTTCCTGTTCATTAATAACGTTTTCGATATTCTCATTCATGAAGCTAGACTCTGAAACATGATCATTCGCATCCCCAGTAATTGAATTATTTTTTTCGTCTCCTACAAATTCATCATCAGAAGATGATTCACAAAATTCATCGTCTAGTTCAGGAGACCATGGTTCTAGTTCTCTAATTCGAATCCAATAAACTTTCCCTTTAACAATGATTTTGGTACGATCATTGATAATAGTACTAACCTTGGTAGTCACACAGACTTTTCTGTACGGCAACGAACTATCCTCTACCAAATCGACAGGAGTCAAAGTACCCCAAGGAGACACAATTTTGGAGAGCGCTTTGTTGTTCCAAGCACACATAGGGAGTCCTTCTATAGCAATCCAAACAAGTCTGATATCGCTCACAAAAGAATTATTAGCATTACCAAGTTCATGGAACCAATTCAATACACCAGCATGATTAATCAATTTTTCTTTGGAAGCACAAGATTTGGATTGGATCAGGACCCAGTACCCACCAAGATAAGAGATCTTTATGTCATCAAACAACGTTAAGGATGACAAAAGGTTAGAAAGGAGCGATAAATAACTTTAATTTTCCCAATAGCACACAAGAGAGATCATTGGCTGATAAGCAATCATCATCCAAGACAATAGCAAGGTGTGGAACAGAATCCATATTAGAAGATGGACAAAATTATTAGGCTGGTTCCGATTCCAACAACGAAGCAAACGAATTTTCCTGTTTCTTATCCCATATCGTGGCCTAACATAGGCTCCTTGAACCCACCTAAATGTCTATCATCACTACTTCGAATTACGAATGTTCCTTGCATTCGAAGGCGTCCCTTCCAATCGTGCCTTATTTGCCTGTAACTTATAACGACCAACCCAAACCAGTACATAAATTAAACCCACACAATCTTTCCACATTAAAACATTGAAAATTTGACCAAATCCTAAATCTTTTACCTTCCTTTGATCTCTCAGTGAATGAAAGACATCAACAAACATGTCATACATATTACAACATGAAACAGATCCTTGGACTCGAAAATGTCTCTGAAATTAGACACGTAAATCAAAATCGAATCTTAGCCACGTCGCATCATAAGATATATATAACATTTTCTTCCTCGAAACTACAATGCCAATCATCAATAAACCCATGATAACACAATGAGATGAGTTCTTTGGATTAAGGGAGATCTTTTTAATGGAAGCTAGGATAAATAGAAACGAAATGGAGTCAATTTGGGTTAATAAAAAGAGATTAGATTGAAGGAAAACAAACAGATCTAAACCTTAAATCCCAAATGGAAGATCGCCTAACACGCTCGATTGGCTTAATCAATGAATGATTGATCCCAATTTCAGGGGTTATAACGAATTCAAACACTAAGGATAAAAAGAGATTGATAATGAAGAATAGAGATGGTGGCTAGGGTTTCTAAGAGAGAGAAAGACATAATTTTGAAGAAATGGTAAAAATATGCACTAATCATCTCTAGCCGATACTATTGGCACTAATCACCCCTGAGTGGTGAAACGTTCGGCGAAAATCATCACTAAAGGGATGATTTTTGCAAAGCATTTTGTTAAACTTTTTGCAAAAATCATCCCCAATAAGGATGATTTTTGCAGGACATTTGCCACTCAGGGATGATTAGTGTCAATAGTAACGGCTATGGATGATTAGTGCCACAAACTATAAACCACATGGATGATTTTTGCAGTTTACTCTAATATATATTTATATTTTTTACATATGTGAATATTTTGATATATTAAAATTTTCTGATTAGGTGTTAACACAAGGGCAATTTAGTCATTTCTTATCTTCATCTTCAACCTCTCATCGTCTTCATCGATTTCCGACAAATTTTCTCCAACGAGTATTCCGGCACAAACAACCCACAATTTCAAGTTACAAATTTTCTATTAAACTAGTTGAACTTTTTAGCATTTAATATTTAAAGACTAGTTAATTATATAGAATAGCATAGTTAACCCGTGAGCACGTTGAGTCCATTTCCATTTAATTCCATTCTTGATCTACTGCTTTATTATCAGTTTCTTTCCATCCTTATTCTCCAGCTTTATTATCTTTCCAGTTCCATCAGTCATTATCTTTAAAACCGACATCTGTGTCGTCGCAATAATCTTCCACCACAAAATAACAGGTTTCAATATCGGTAATAGAAAAACTTCGTCTCCTTGATGTGTAAATTGAAGAAAATAAGTTTATTACTATTTAATAGACATAACCTAACTTTTTTTTTGTATGCTTTAGAAACTAATTTTCCACTTCTAGTTTTGACCATTCAAACGATACAAAAAACGTAATGATGAATAAAATTGGTTGCGGCATGACTCTGAGCACCAGGTAAAGTGGTGTCATGGCCCAAGTCATAGCACCAAAAAATGCTGCCACATCAGCAAAAATGCTATAACACCAAAATTGTTATGACACCACATTCAGATGCTTCCCTTGTTGCCTCAAGCCATAACTTATTTTTTTATTTTTTATTTAAAAAAAAATAACAAATACACTTAACTTAAATAAACTTCATTAAATAAATTTCATTAAACTTAAACAAATACATTACAAATAAAAAAAATTACATAATAATAAAAATACATAGAATTCAGTTATTGCGGTTCCACAAATGATCCATGAGGTCGTGGCGAAGCTCGTTGTGCACTTTATTATCTCGAAGTTCTTTGGTTTTCCTAACATGTATATCGCATCGTTCGATCCATGTTCGTTGAATGTTCGGTTCTGGATTAATGAACATATCTTTAAAATTCGACAAGTCGAATTTTTTCTATTGCAATATCATGTTGTGTAATATTATACAATAATACATCATTCTTTTCAACGTGTTTATTTGTAAAACACGTGCGGGTTGCCGTATAATTCCTCAACCACCTTGTAGAACTCCAAAAGCTCGTTCAATATCTTTTCTTGCACTTTCTTGAACTCTTTTGAACCTCAAGGTTTTTTCATCCATTGCAATAGAAAATGTCTTGACAAACAAAGACCATGTTGGATAAATACCATCAGCTAAATAGTAACATTTCTTGTATGTTCTTTCGTTCACTACAAATGGAGCTTCCAGAGCCGTATCAGAAAGAACATCATCAAATAAAGGAGAACCATATAACACATTAAGGTCATTATTTGCTCCCGGAACCTTAAAATATGCATGCCAAATCCATAATTTTTGATCCGTGACTGCTTCTAACATAAGAGTAGGGTATTTATGATCCTTTCTTTTGAATTGCCCATGTAAAGCTTTTGAGCAATTTTTCCAGTCCTAATGCATACAATCAATACTCCCGAGCATTCCCGGGAGTTCATGGTTTTCTTCGTGCAAAGCATATGTTTTTTCAATATCCTTTAAAGAGGGCCTTCTTAAATACTCTTCTACGTATAAAATATATATGCATTTTGTAAAGTTGTCTAAACATTCGCGTGAACAACGCTCAGCAATTTGCAAATACTCGTCAAATGCATCGGGTGCTGTACCGTATGCCAATTGACGAATGGCGGATGTGCATTTTAAAATAGGACCGATACTAGCACGACCGGTAGCATCGTAACCTTTTCTAAAAAAACGAAAGTACTCGGGAAGAGGTTGAGCATCATAACTAGTAATATCATTGACTATTTGAGCAAAAAGTGTAGAACTCATACGATACCTTCGCCTAAAGTTTTCTTCCGGATATTTAGGAGGAGTCTCATCGTCGCCAAAATAGTCGTCGAGTAGGCGTTGTTCCGCCTCCTCCCGCTCACGTGGAATGTATGCACGCGTCCTCTTAATACCCGATCCCGAACCCCCGGCTTCTTGATTACTCATAGCTAGAAATTGTTCATAAGCTTCATAACCCCGCATATATCTCTCCGCATCGTCTTGAAAATAAATATCGTATTTATCAACTATGGTTTTTTTTGGAGAGTTGGGATCCATAGTGGATTTTTTTGAATGAAAAAAATAAATTCTTGAAGTAGAAGTGATATTGAAAGTGTGTGTAAAATTTGGTATAATAAGAAGGTATTTATAGGATTTTAAGGGGTAAAATTTTGAAAAAGTGGGTAATAAATACAAAAAAAAGGCTAAAAACAACTCCCTAACGTCTATATTTTTCAAAAAAAAAAATGCCTACCGCGCTGGCTGGTAGCCACGACGTGAAAGTCTATGGCGCCAACAGCGATGTGATTGGCGTTGAGATTTTTTGAGCTGTTACCATGGCGCGAAGCCATGGCTCAGCCGTACCCCTTCCTCTAATGAGCATACGTTTTCTTCAACTATGTGTGTTTTGTCGGAGACAATAATTTTGAATCAGACGGAGTAAGATAACATATCTAACAATAATTTTGACAAAGTAGGAAGAAAGCGGTCACATACCGGTTTGCAAGATCATTCGTTTCCACAATGGGTAAATATTTCTAGTTAAAAAAATATTATTAAGATACTTACTATACAACATACAGTTCAATATATGTGTTGGTGATATGATCTTTTTCGTATTACGAGTTGTATGAAGTATATAGTAGAATTCGTTTATTTGTTTATGTCTCGTAAACGCATATGTATTAACTTCTGACCATTATATGGTCGGGTAAATGCAGTTTTGATGCGGAAGTCGGGTATTCAAATCACGCTCCCATATTTCTTATCGGTGGCTAGCACGATTTACCTCATTTATGTTGGCTACGGGACTTGCTGAGTCTCAAAATCTTATCGTGGTCACAATCTACATGTGATGATGAAACTATACGTATCTTTTGTTGTATTCCCATAATTGATGAATATTTATATATTCGATGCCTTACATAAATCATGTCGTTGCCTAGAAGATGATACTTTGTGTCATTTTGCGTATTTATCTTAAAAAGAAACTTGTCATCATATGATTTCACATTCTTCATTATCACAATCATCACGGCATTTGCTACTCGCTATAATTTAGATTTGTCGTCCCTGTAAGTTATAACCACGACATGGGTATGGAATAATAATTTATCTTATTGGTGATTCAAGATGAATAATATTTAAGTTTAAAACTCTCTATATTTTACGCTTATCTGCATTTATGATTGTTTATTCCACTTCAACAAAACACATTCCTTTATAGTTTACTAGTTTTAATGCCCGTGCACGCACGGAATTTATATATTATGTTTTTTTAAATACATGTATGATTTTTATTTTTATTTTGTTTTATAAGTTATGTTATAGAGTATTATCGAAATCATATGAAGAGAATATATTTATATCTTATATATATTATATGAGCTTGAGGATAATTACTAATTTTTTTTTTTTGATTTACCTGTTAACTAACTCGACATTGTGAGCCGACTAATCTCTACAAAACTACTCTTTTAGGTAGCCCGAAGTCGGCTCATGTGAACCTTCGAGGCCACAAGGGGATTAGTTTTCTCCTCGTTATATTCGAACCATTGACCTCCACTTTGGAAGGTTGGTTATCTTACCGTTGGGTATGCACTTGATATTGTATATGTTTTATGATTCTAGTTGCATTATTGAGTCAGCTATACTTAAGATTAATGGTCACACTTTGTAAAACCCTAAAATCAGAACAAGTGCAAAATTACCAAAATGCCCCTAATGTCAGAAAATTTAATAAAAGCATGAATAAAATTCAATCAAGTGTTATAAATTATAAAGTACATCATGTGACAAGTATAAAATTTATATAAGATTAAAATATCTTATATTATGCAAGAAAAATAATTATTTCTTATATTATGCATTTTGCCGAAAATTATTATAAGTTAATTACTTATATTATACAATTAAATATATAATATAATAGGGAAATTATGAAATATTTTTAGGCAAAATAAAATCTGATTTTATACTTTGAAAAACCCCAAAATTTCGGCATAATCTTTTGTATATCTTTTTATATACAATTTTCATTTATAAATCTTTTAAAAAGCAAATTGCCGAAACCCTAAACAATTAAAGTGGCGGCACCATTTTTTTTCAAGGCAAGAAACGAATTTTCTAGGGTTCTTGGGAGTACAAGGGAGCAAGGAAAATTATTGGTTCATTGGTTTGAAGCTTGATTCGATTTATGGTGTTCTTTTGAATTCGAAAGTCCTAGCCGAACTCAATAATTCATAAAATCATCCATTGTTAAGTTTCCAACCTCTTAAAAGATTTTCATGTTTTTGGGATTTTTTGGTAGGATTTTTGATTTTAGTGGTTTTGAGTAATTTTTTGGTTTGATTTTATGGGTTTAATTGTGTTGCGAAAGTTTAATCACAAAAGTAATATGTTTCTAGGAACTTGGTATAAAGTTAAATAGATGAAAAGAGCTTACTGATAGTGATGGAATGCATTCATAGGATACTAATAAAAAAACAGAGCAAGCACACGATATGTCAATATTTAGTGAATGAGAAATGAGTTGTTAGCGTACTAAAGTGCAGGTGAGGAACGGTTGACCAGTTTACAGCTTTTTGTCTTTCTTTTAGCTTTTTTCTAAACAACTCACGTTGTAAACATGATTTGAAAACTATATTCTTGAAAAAATTATCCAAATTTATTAAAAGTTTAGCAGGTTGTACGCATAACGAATTACAGTTTGACCCATTTGACCCATTTACTTTTTAGCATAATTTTTTTCTTTAACAAATTAGGCCCATTTCCATGACCTAAATTGACTGATTTAAGCAATCTCGACTATTAATCGTCTGCTTCATGTTTGAGTGAAGGTTCGTGTTTGGTTATGTTGGTGCGCGTGGGGGTATGATGAAACGCCAATATTTCCATACTTCAAGAATGGTGATACTTGTTTATGCCTTTTTCACTTGCATGCGGTTATGATGCGCATGATACTTTTGGAACCTTAGCTCCTCTCAACTTTTCGAGAAGGTATGATACTCACCACCGCATTTAGTTTATAAAGCTGATTTTATGACCTAAATTAGAACCATTAGTGTTGTTTAAGATATACAGTAGAAAGATGGGGCTTATGAGCTTTTCAGTTTTTTAAATAAGACAATACAGCTAGAAAGATAAGCTAATCCAAACGCCCCGCGAGACTTCGAAGTCAAAATATTGACTGCGACTTTTCCCTTATGAACATGTTATTGCCACCATGGTTCATGACCTATGTCATAATCAGTTTGGCCCTCACAATAATGATTTTTACAATTTACTCTATGAAATTAGAAAGGTAAAACATTTTATCACGTTTAGGCAGTTTAAATCAGAAGTCTTATTAATATTTTGCGTCATCGTGATAACAATTAACTTAAGTAGTTGAAATACCGATACATTAAACGATAGTTTAGGCATAAGAACATAATATTGGGCAATACAATAGTAACAACGGAATGACTTGTCTGCAAAAAAAGGGGGGGGGTGGGGTGGGGAACTGAGATGATATAAAAATCATATCTACTTGCTCATTAGTTTTGCAGATGTATTTGTTCGTCTCTCTGATAGAAATGCAGAATATGGCCTTATAAGTGGACTTTTTGCTTAGATATACCAAGTCACAATTAGCGTGAGTTTTAAAAATTCACACACTAGTATCATATTGCAGATTGACTATTTTAATCAATAAATTTGCGCTTCAATTACTTACCTTTTGGATTTCACATGAAGCCTTTGTAATGGGGAGGGCCGCTTGGCTACGAGATTGCTCAGGTAACCAGACACCCTTATATAAAGCAGCTTACGTAACTTGGTATAAGCAGCTTAGTTAATTAAACACTTCGGAACAAGCAAATTAGTTAATATAAACTTAGTTAACTTTAGATAATAAGCAGTGTAGTAACTATGAACATTTACAAAAGGTTTTAAGTAATAATGTTAGTAAACTTACGTGAATAAGAGCTTAGTTTTTAAAATTGTTTTATGCTTTAAATTAAGCTTAGAAGCACAACGTAGAAGTTGGGGGTTGGATGTGAGTGATGAGAATTTTGTGGTTTCTTTAATATATAAGTAAAATGAAATGGAAAAACTACAAAATCTTATGTTCCCATAAACCTAATTAGACGCACTATACAATAAGAAATTAGAAAGCCAAAACACGCATTGGTTTTCTCGTTAACGATGTGTATACGGTGATAATAACGGAGTTTGTAGGTAAGTTAGACATGGCTGAATCGCAGAGTGAGTAGGTTGTGCTTGTCCATACAAATAATCTGGAAGGTAATCTATGGCCAATCGTTCTTAGCACATACAATAATGTATCATATAGATTATGTATATCTAACTTAAACGTTGCAAACATGAGCTGACCAGCTTTAGTTGATGTGTTAATAGAATTATTGATTTCATATGTTATGATCAAAACTTATATTTAATGATTGCTATCTTGTACCTGTAAATAAGCCTTCTTATCCTAGAGAAACGATACTCACCAAGTCAAGGACTTGGATTGTGCATTTAGTTCTTGGACATAAAAGCATTGCCATATGTATATTCATTACTCAATATACATTCTAATCTTATTCCAATTCCTCTACGAAATTCTCAATTTTTGTTCCTTTGAAAAATTTCTTAGCACATTTCTCATGAATGGTTTTTTACGGTGTTTTGCATGTGCAAAATTTAGCAGTGTGGATCATTGAATGTAAAGACCCAAGATACCCAGCATTTAAATTGGGGTTTGCAGCAGCAGTTTATATTCCTGAAAACGACTTAGTACTATGAGGTATTGATTGTGTGAACGTAATGTGCTTTTAAAGTTCCTTCTTCGATAGTTCGAACAAATCGCAGAATCATGGATACCTTTTCTTACAATGTTTGCAAAAAAGAAGTCCATTCTTGCAATTTATCGCAGGCTTGTGATGTTTACTTCTGACTAACAGTACCAAAAAATTGCGATTATCCGCATCTTGGCAAGGCAAGTTACTAACTTTGCAGCCATGGCGGATTAATTCGCTTTTTTCAATTGTTTATAAATCTGAGCCTTTGACGATGTTGTTGAAATTGATGTTGTCGCTTTTGATTAAAATTAAGTTTTACGGTCCGGAGCATGGACATATGCAGACAAGTCTTTTCAGACCTTCTTATATATCCCGTTAAGAAACACCATTAAATGCTTTTTTAGGCAGGGCCTTTAGTATAGCTTTGGCTAAAAGATGTGATGTTTTGTTCTTTAGTGTGGGATAAATGAACATGTTTGTTTAAATGTTCCTGCAATTTATTCTCACGCGACAAGAAAACTATGGATGCCAAGTTAACTGATATCGGTTTTTACTTGGAGGACTTTAAATTTTCTCATCATAGGTTAAAACACATTCCTTACTTTGCTCTTGAAAAATATCAAACACTGATTAGAGGCTTTTTCAACAAACTGAATTGCTAATGATATATCTCATTCTAAGTGTCACTAAGTTAGGATTGAAATACTAGAGTAGTGATATAAGATATAGACCATAATAAGCATGGGTATTTGGTTTTTGTCTTGTAATCGACACATAGGTCTTCTTAATTTGTACTTTCTTTTGCAAATTTATCTCATTGCAATTTTTTACGTGTAAATAGTAATAAAGACTAACTATGAATCGTATCTTGTGACATGCAACTCATTATTAGGAGTAAACTTTGAGGTGGAAAATTTACCAGGTTGGGTAATGGATTGAAAACAGATTGAGTTTGACATAATACATTTCCTTTTGTCTATATAGGGGGCATGGAATTTTGTTTTGTGGTGGCCGGATGCATACCTTATACATTATGTGCGAGTTAAGGTGGAAATACACATTGTTGTCAGGTATGTTTATTCTCTCTTGAAATATAGTAGTAAATTTAGTTTTATGTAACTTTCTAGGCTGTTGTATTGTTGTTTGTTTGCATATGCTTCAGATTCTGATAGCGCGGGGTGGACAATCTAACTATAAAGTATCTTTCAGACCTTCTATATAACCCAGTAAGTTAACCCATTAAATCATCTTTGACACGACATCTGTAATCACATACTTGCGTTACAGACGACGGTGTCAAAATGAGTTTGATGGGTTACTTGATGAAGATTCCATATATAAAGATTCTTATTTTATGCCGGCCTTCGGTATGCATTTGGCTAAAAGATGTGTGGTTGTTCTTTAGTGTAGGGATAATGAACATATTTGTTAAATGTTCCTGCAATTATTTTAACTTGGAGGACTTTAGATTTTCTCATCAACAGGTAAAAACACATTCCTTTCTTCTGCTCTTGAAAAAATACAACACCCGAGTAGAGGCCTTTTCAAAAAATACTCTTTCTGCAAAATTGACTCATTGCGATTTTCTTATGAATAAATAGTAATAAGACAACATTAGAATCGTGTGAGCAACAATTTTTAAGAGTAAAATTTGAGGTAGTAATTTTAGCAGGTTGGGTCTGATACATTTCCTTTTTAACAAAAAATTTAGATTATTTCAACACAATTTAGCTTCTGCAACCTTCAATCCTTTTAACGCATTTGATGACCTATTAGAGATCAGCTTAATATATAACTTGCAGCCGTAAATAGGTTAAGGACATCTAGAAAAAAGGAAATATTTTCCTAGATCTCATTACATACATCGATGTTATACCAATTGTATATCAACTACTTTTTGTGCAGGAAAGCGTTGAGTTGTGTGAACAACAAAACTTGGATCAAGCGATGGTTTACTTTGATACCGTGCAGATGGTCAGCGAGTTATGGGAGCACATAAAGAGTTGATTCTGCAAATAGTCGCAAACGATAATCTGCAACCTAGAGTGCAGTCAGTGTCGTTATTGCTGCTTTTATCACAATTGAACCTCATGATGCCTTTAAAACCACGACCTCTATATTTGATGTATATGCTTTGGATGGTGAGCTTGTATGGGACTTCGGCAAAGGGTTTGACCACATTATATCAGTGGACAGAAACCATGAAACTGGTTAATGCATGATGAAGACAATCTTTATTTCGCTAAATACATTCAGGTGCTATGTCAATAGTTTGACGTTTAAATAGTGATTCATGTAACATTCCCATAACACCACATACCAGCATGGTAGTGTAAATGTATTCTCATATGATGAACAAAATATTGAGTATCAAGCCGCGTTTTTTTTAACCCGTCCAAGTAGCGAACCGATACAAAGCGCATTGACCAAATATGTCGATTTAAACACAACGTGGCAAATCGCAGGCTTTTTCCATAGATGCTAAATGAAGGTAAAGCCCCGCGCTCCGCAGCGAAGCGCGGGTTAAAAAAATTGTTTAAGTTTAAAACTCTATATTTTACGCTTATCTGCATTTATGATTGTTTATTCCACTTCAACAAAACACATTCCTTTATAGTTTATTTGTATAAAAATACCGAGGAAGTAGAATCGGATCGAGATCTTACGATCATACGGTAAGATCAAGATCATGGGTAAGATCTCATGTCATCAAAGATCCTAATGAGGATTGACTTGTTTTCGCTTAGTGGAGTCGTAACTTATTATATTTTTATATGTTTTTAAACTTTTCTTTCTTCATAAATTTTTTATATTTAACAACTACCAAATGATCTAGTGGTAAGGTGTTTGACTCTCAAACAAAAATTTAAGGGTTCAAACCTTGCTAGGTGGGTGTGTACATTTGGGGTGGCCATGGAGGTTCACATCCGCAGACTTCGGGCTATTCAAAAGGGCAATCACTCTGGGATTAGTCGGCTTGCAATGTCGAGTCGAAAACCCAGATAACCCAATAAATTTTTTGTTATATTTTTTAATTTAAATAAGAATTACTAAACGTATAAAACATTTAAGTAAGATATTTTAATCTCAATCTAATCTTGCGATTCATAATAAAATCTCGATCTTAACAGCCTTACACACAAATATTAAATGCATGCCATAAGAGTGTTGGGTGTAGTAACGCCGGCAACGGCGTTGGCCGGCGTTACTACACCGTTGGCCGGACGTTGCCCAACGGCGTTGGGTCCGGCGTTGGCCGGCCAACGCACGTGAGGGGGGGTGTTTCCAAAAAAAAAAAACATTTCACCCCCTAAACGTTTTATTTATATTTTAACCATTTCCCCTAATTTTGGAAATTTCACTTTCCCCCCACTAACGCTAGTTTTTTATTTTAAAGATTAATTTTTTTTTAATTTTACCCCCTAAAACGACCGAATTAAAAAAAAATTCATCTCTAAACACAAAAACCCCGTCACACAACTCACTATAATACAACCCATGACCAAATACAAATCCACAACACTCTGTCAAATAACAAATAAATCTTTTTAGCAAAAAAAAAATATCTACATTCCCAACACCGGTTTTTTGAATCTCCTCAACGCGTCGATGACGCCGGAACAGTTTCAACAATACCAACAAGACCGCACACTAATGCGGTTGGAGGAGTTGAGGTTTCTAGCTACTAGCACTAAGGATTTGGACGACTACGACGCCTGTTGACAAGAATCAAAAAAAATTGATCAAAACACAATGAAAAATAACTTAGGTGACGATGACGCCGAAGACGAAAGATTAGTAAGTTTTCTTTTTTATTACGTAATTTTTTTTATTTTCGTAATTTATTAATTTCGTAAAGTTTTTTTTTTTAATTTCGTAATGTTTTATTTTTTTCCGTAATGTATTTCTTTTTGGTAATAATTTTTCGTAATGTTTTTTTTATGTAATTTGTATGTCTAATTATGAAGTGAAATAGGATTTATATTTGTTAAAATAATGGATATAATTTGTTTAGGTGGTTTTATGAAAATAAAGAGGTGAGGCGGTTTATTTGGTTGTTAAGATAAGAGGATGGTGTTGGGTTTGTGTTATGCTGATGTGGCACTGATGTGACATCCAAAAAATGGTGTTACCGTGTTACGACACCTGAGGCTCTAACGTGGATCAAATTTTCTCCTTTATGCAACTCATTGTCTTCGTTTTAACATCTCAATAAAGACTACAAAGTGTTTCAAAAACTTTATAATTATCATTATATTACAAAAAGATTGTCTCAATGGCTATATTAATTTAATTAGTTATAATCTCGTGCACGCATGAGATTTACATATGAATCAAAATTATTTTAAAATTTTAGTCTAGTATACGAACATATAAAAGTTTGCTCGTGTTTAAAATTGTAATTTTTACGTAAAAAAATTCATTATGTATTATGTAAAAGATTTTTGTTTGATGAAAAATTAAATTAGTTTAAGTGACGTGCATTGTGAGGTTTATGTTATTTAAATTTAATTATTGATATCATATTTTTACATAATATGTGAGTTTAAAACACATGATGAACGTTGATGAAGTTAAAATATAAAAATTTTTAAAAATGTTTTTCGAGATCTCCTTATATAAACATTAAATAAAAATTACATTAGTCGTTGTTATAAGTACATTTGCGTATATTTGTTTTTATATCACAGTATTTCGTGCTTACATTTGATTTTTATATTCATATTAATAATAATTTAGCCGCATTTAATATTCAAACCCATGTATGATATTGTTGTACACAATATGCGAGTTTAGTAACACATGATGAACGTTGATGAAGTTAAAATATAAAGTCTTTTTAAAATATTTTTCCAGATATTCTTATATAAACTTTAAATAAGAATTGCATTAGTCTTTGTTATAAGTACAATCGCGTATATTTATTTTCATATCACAGTAATTCGTGCTTACAACTGATACTTATATTCCCGTTAATAATAATTTAGCCGTATTTAATATTCAAACTTTTGTACACATGTAATAAAATTATAAAATAAAATAACAATGCGTCATTATTTAACGTATATTGTAAAAATAATTTTTTTCGGGATATCGTTATTTAAACTCATAAAGAGGAAAAACATGAGTTGTTCGTATACGTACAACATCGTGTATTTATCTACATACACAATAATTCATGCTTTCATTTTGATATTAATAATCTTGTGCATATATATGTTGTATTTTTAAACACCATATCTGTTGTATTTTTAAAATATAAAATTTAGAGGTATAAAGTCAAAGGGGTTATTTATTTATTTTTTAATGTTATAAAAAAAGATGAAAACTTATAAATTTACTTAACTCCATATAATTATTTAAAATTCAACCACTAAAGTTTTATTAATTACCTATTTTTTTAAGTTTTTGTTTTCATAAATTTGGCACATCTATACTATCTATAAAGCATTTTCATATAAAAGTTAAAATCTTAAAACTGAATTTCTTAATCAATTAATGCTCACGCCTTAAAACTGAAAACTTAAATCTATTTTAGGAAAAGTTTAAACATTGGCTGTCCAAAATTGAAAGTGTTGAAAGTATTTTCGGAGGTCTTTAATAAATTGGATGGAAATAATACACAAGAAAGGAATGTATTTGCTATTCTCGAAAGGTATTGGTGTATTGGCTGTATACGACTGTCATACACGACTTTAATACACAAACAACTCTAATGCCTATACATACACAACTCATCATCCGTTTTTTTCATCTCTCTATAATACAGACAAAACCCCCTCTCTCTTTTAAAATACCTACTGATAGCCGCCACCAAATTTTCAATTTTGACCAAATTAGATTTAGTTTTGACTTTTTTTAACCAATCAGATAGCACGGTTTTGCCTATGTGTCAAAATCAAACGACCTGATTGGTCAATTTTTTTCTATTAAATTAATTTGGTTAAAAAACTCTGAAATAATGTAATTCTTTTATTTTATAAAAGATAGGAATTATACACTAGGCTTTAGAGTAGTGCACTAGATTCATATCCTTTTACAAAAACCGGCATGACAATAGCAAATCAAACACAAAGACCTAACAAAACAACATCGTTGTGGACCCTTTAGCGATTTAGAAATGAGTTCGTGTATCAGTTCAAGAACCTAAAGAAATGTCTCATTCTAAACGATCTCAAACTTGTATACTTGGATCTCCAATACATATAAGAAAAAATTTTGTGATTGGGTCGAGTGGTTCTCAAACCCTCTTAACGCCCTTTTCTATCCCTTGTAATTTTCTAGTTAGCTATTTACTAGTTTTATATAAATTTGACTTTTGATGTAACATTTATAGATTCAATTAGTAGTCACTGCGAGAAAATAATATATGAGTTATAAACGGAAAATGACAAAAGATCGAGGTTGAAACAATATCTAAAATATAAATATAGTGGTGGATGTTGTTACCATTTTAAATTAAAGGTATTATAAACAGAGGCGGAGATTACCCTATGCAAGGGGGGCAACTGCACGGGGCCTCCAATTATAAGGGGCCTTCAAATTCATACATGTCCATTAGTATTTATATTGTGTTTTAAATGTTGATGATACGACTGGTCGAGGACTTTTTGATGTTACACACGATGAATTGAAGTCTCTTGGTCTTGATATTGATGATATTCGGGGTCAAAGGCTATGACAATGGATCAAACATGAAAGGAAAGAATCAGGGAGTACAAAAGAAATTTTTAGATATAAATCTAGAGCTTTTATACTCCATGTGGTTGTTATAGTCTGAATCTTACATTGTGTGACATGGCTAATACTTGTGACAAAGCTAGAAATTTCTCTGGAACCATACAACGCATTTACACTATATTTGCCAATTCTTCTAAAAGTTGGCAGATTCTAAAAGATCATGTTAAAGGGTTGACTCTTAAGTCATTGTCAACTACTCGGTGGGAGAGCCGTATAGAGAGTATTAAAGCTATCAGATTGTAGGTGTTGGAGATACGAGAAGCTTTATTTCAAAGTTGCTAAAGTTGATAATGATACCTTAATCCAGAGTGGAGCTAATTCTTAAGCAAAAATGAGCTTGGTGATTTTAAGTTCATAGTAGCAAAAGTCATCTAGCTCGACATCTTGTACACTGTAAATTTGGTGAGCAAAAGGTTACAATCTAAGGATATGCTTATTGATGTTGCAATCAAAGAAGTAAAAGGGCTTATTTCTTTTTTCAAGGATTATAGAGAAACAGGATATTCTAAATCAATTGAAGAGGCTAAGCAAATTGACATTGAAATGGACATAGATCCAGTTTTCACTCAAAAGCGTGTAATTCACTGAAAAAAACATTTTGATGAGAATTTAGATAGTCAAGATGTTTTTCTTTCCGCGGATGAGTCGCTCATAGTAAATTATTTCTTGTACATTGTCGACCAAGCAATTACTTCACTTACAACAAGGTTCGAACAATACCAAGAATATAAGAACATTTTTTGTTTCTTGTTACTTCAGACAAGCTGAACTCCTATGATGACGACAGTCTTATGGCTTGTTGTAGTATTCTTGAAGCTGCAATGAAGAAGAACTATACATCTGATATTGACGCAAATGAGCTATGTGTGGAGTTAAGGTTGTTAAAGAATTTCTTGCCTAATGAAAGTCTTGGGCCAAATGAAGTTCAAAGACATCTAAAAGAGACTGATTGTTTTCCTAATGCAATAACACTCTCATATCTCTATTGTTCAGGAACTAAAGTATGTTGCGTCTTCTTTTGTGAAGCAAAGCTTTATTTTTGCTTTTGTAACACTCTAAATATCTCTATTGTTTTTTTTGCAGCGTAGTGTTTAACTTTTGTTAATGTAAGATACTTGAAACAATTTTGTTAATACAAATAATGTCCAAAAACGTTATTTATATTTTTTGACCTCTCAATGTTTTGATAATAACAAAATGTGAAAACGTTTACGATAAAATTAAACGTTTATAAATTAATAATCATAAAATTCTATTTCTATGATTAATCACTTAAGGTATGGATAAACAAATCATTAAACATGATTAGTGATCAAGAAAATAATTTTTTCTTAAATCTTATACTTCCACAAAAATATTTTTATAAAAATATAAAAACAAATTATTTATTAATTAAAAGAAATGTTTTATTAAAAACATAAAATTTGAATTTCAAATTTTCCTCTCAAAATGGAAGGTTCCATAACAAATACCACCTTCACCACAAAAGGACAAAAAAGGGAGCGGAGTCTAGTGGCGGCCCCCTTATTGGTGTGGCGGCCCCCTTATATATAAGGGGCCACCGGGACCGCCACCAGCAACGGCTAATTTTTTGCCCCCCATAAATATTGGGCCACCCATTTCAAAATCAGACTTCCTCTTGCCAAAAATTCTATCAAATTTAGTTTTCTCTCTTCTTCCTTTCTTTCTAAAACACATATCTTGATCACTAACATATCTTGATTTTGTTTCAAGTGATTAATTCTTTCTTCCTCCCTTCTTCACCTTCTAATCAAGTGCAAGAGAAGAACATTCGTATTCTTCTACATACGAATTGTTATCAAGTGATCTTTCTTTCTTCTCTTCTTCAAGATCACAAACATTCATTAGATTGATTTTGTGTTGTTGTATTAATTGGATCAAGTGTAGATCCAAGTGTGTAGATTGTATATTGGTGTGTTTGGATTGTGTGTCAATCCAAGAGTGTAGATCTTGTGAGTGTTTGAAGACTTAGTGAAGTCTTAGATTGGTTCTAGCTAAGATTAGGACTCGACATCTAGCTTAGTGTCGGAAAAGAAAGTAAGCGACGTGTAAACGGTTTTCTCCGCCTAAAGGGAGCTTGTTGACATAGTGAAATCTCGAGTGGAGTGCTCGGGGAGTGGAGTAGGAACGAAGAGGTGCTTCGTTGCCGAACCACTATAAATCTCGGTGTCTTGGTTTGATCGTTTCTTTCTTTATCTCTTTACTTATTACTTGCATTATTAGATAGTTTAGTTGTGATTCATATTGTTGGTTGATTGACATACATCTCGAATCAAACTATTTCATAAGCAAACTTTTAAAACGCTAATTAACCGGTAAAACTATTCAACCCCCCCTTCTAGTTTCTACAATTGGTATCAGGAGCAAGGTCACTCAAGATTTTTAAAATATATTGTATTTTAAAGCTTGGATCGATCTATGGATTCCGACAAATATCTAGAAGGGCAATCTATGCAAAGACCACCACTTTTTGAAAGCGATAGTTTTATTTATTGGAAAAATAGATTCGAGACATATGTTAAATCAAAAGATCTAGATCTTTGGCATGTTATTACCAATGGTGATTTTCAACCTATTATTCAAAATCCGGAAACCAAACTTGATGAGGTTATCCCTTTTGAAAAACAAACGGATGATCTTAAGAAAAGGCTTGCAAAAAATAATGAAGCCAAAATGGTTATTTACAACGCTTTGCCTAGAAAAGAATATGAACGAATTTTCATGTGTAATACGGCAAAAGAAATTTGGAAAACCTTGTTAATCACCCATCAAGGTAATAGTCAAGTCAAAGATAATAAGATCGACCTTTTGGTCCAACAATATGAACAATTCGTCATTTCCGAAGACGAATCTATAGATAATGCTTTTGCTAGATTTAATACTATTATTACTAGTCTTAAAGCTCTTGATGAAGGTTATTCTAGTAAGAACTACGTAAGGAAGTTTCTTAGGGCTCTACATCCTAAATGGAGAGCAAAGGTCACGGCAATTGAAGAATCAAAAGACTTGACATCACTATCTCTTGATGAGCTCATTGGAAACCTCAAAGTCCATGAGATGATCATCAAGAAAGATTCCGAAATAGTCAAAGCAAAAGTTGAAAGAAAATCTCTTGCATTAAAGGCTAAGAAAGAATCTAGTGATGAAGAGTGTTCGACTTCCGGTAGTGAAGACGAAGAGTATGCCATGGCGGTAAGAGACTTCAAGAAATTCTTTAAGAGAAGAGGTAGATTCGTGAGACAACCTCGGAACGACAAAAAGACGTTCCAAAGAAGCCGTGATGACAAGACCGGTAAAAATGATAGAAAATGTTTTAGATGCGGCGACCCGAATCATCTTATTGGAGAATGTCCAAAACCACCGAAAGACAAGAACCAAAGAGCCTTTGTCGGAGGTTCTTGGAGCGATAGCGGTGATGAAGATGATGAGAAGGTCAAAGACGAAACATGTCTTGTAGCTCATGCATCAAGTGAGGTATGTTCCGAATCCTCTTACTTTAGTGATGAAAACTCATCAATTGATGATATAACTTTAGACAATGAATATGATAAATTATGTAAAATGAGTCTAAAGATAATCACTAAAAACAAAAGACTAAAAGCCACTAGAAATAACTTAGAAAATGAGCTTAGAGAACTAAAAGATAAATTATCCATATTCGAGAAAAACAAGGGAGTTGATCTCGAATGTGTATAGATGATTCCGATCTTCAGTTAACACCCGTTGTGCGTTCCTATAGTAGCACACATGTTGAACCATCTCCCTTAACCCCAAATTCAATTAC
>BQNB010028063.1:0-57010 GCA_026074375.1 Tanacetum coccineum | reverse complement strand
CGAATCGAAAGATCCCCCCCCCCCCCCATACTAGAACTACACATTGTCCTCAATGTAAGACTGTCACCCCCATACTAATTTCAAGGTATAATTCACATATTAAGGTGTCTCTACGCAAATCTAAAGCCGTTTATTAATTATGCTAATAGATTAACGTGAATCAATAAGATCTAGGATATCTGATTCCCAAAAATAAGCATGCGAAGGATTGAAGATCGAGTGGACGAGGGACAAAACCATGAGCACGAGAGTCTTCAAAATCCGGGCAATCCTGGACATAAAACACAAAACACGAAACATGAGATAGGAAGAGGCGAGCCTCCTCACATCACACTTATTCATAAATATTATACTAATATACTACTACTAAGGATAAGCATGGGTTGCCACCTACGAAGCGCTTGTTTTTGTGCGAGTCTCTAGCTTGACTCACCCTATATCATCGTGCTATTAGGGACGAAACAGGTGGAAGAGCAAACTTTTATCGGAAATTCATATGCCACCGGCTCAAGAGAAGAAAAATGAAAAGCAGAGATGCCGGGGTCAAAAATGGTATCCTCGCTCCCGGAGGATAAAAGAAAATATTCCATCGGATAAGTGAAATAAGGAAGAAAAGTTAGGATAACATAAGTGAAGGAAAGATAATGGCGATCCTCAAAGGGTAAGCTCACATATGTAGGAGAAAAATTTTGCTCATGAATCCCGGGGTCGAAAACTTTGACCATAATCTTCAAATCATTACTATCACTTAAACTTCTCGGGTCATGATCTAAAAACACCTTCGGATGGAGAATAAGGGTAGTATTATCACTAAGCAAACTCTCAAGATAGAGTATATCTCCCTCTGAATCATGATAACCGTCTTCAATATTCGTAGAAATATCAACATCAAGAAAAGTATCGATCTCATCAATATTGTCTCCCGGGTCGAAGATTAAATCATCAATTGAAGCATCGTACAAAATATTCTTCCAATCATTCGTTTTAGATTCCAAATCAAATAAATCATCATTCTTTTCGAGAGGCGGTTCATCGGTGAACCCCTCGAGAATGGAAACAACGCTTATAGATGAATCATGGTAAAGTAGAAGCTCAATGTCGTCACTTGGGGCGAGACACTCATCCTCATTAGAATTAGAAAGAGGTGTGACTAGGAAAGTCGACTCGTCAAGGTTGGAATCATAAGAATCCTTGCACTCGATGTCCTCTAACACCTCATTAAAAAGAGGATTTACATCACTAGAGATATATTCATTGTCGAATTCGAAAAGAAGGTTCGAGTAAATTTTAACATCTTTCGGAACGTCCTCATTGGATAGTAACTCGTTATCACTAGAGGTAAAATCATCATTTGAATCAAAAAGAGGGTTAGATTAAGTCATGGATTTTTCCTCAAAAATATTAATGGGAGAGAAATCATCACTCGAAGGTAAATCACAAGCAATAAGAAGATTGATATTAAATAATTTCTCACGAAGTATATCATCCTTCACCTCCTCTAAGCTGACGAGCTCAGAATCAGGAGGTGATGCCTCAACGTAATCGATGTCCTTAAAAGAATCGTCATTACTCAAAGTACAATCATCGTTAAAATCAGAGAAAATCTCAAAGTGATCGTTTAAAACATCAAGAGGAGGAGAATTATCACAAAAAGGCACATCACACGTATCGTCGGAAATACCCTCGGACTCACTTGGGATTGGGACAAGGTCCTCAACACTAGACTTTATTAGTTCGTCTGATTCCGTTTCCGGAATAGTACTAAGATGCTCGTCTCCTGTACTTAGGGAGTTATCGGGTTCCTTGGTTGGTAAATCGGGTGTGATTATAGTAGATGAATTCCTTAAATATTCACTATATTGGATAGTGTACTCATCATCTTCGTAGGAGGAAGGATAATTGCAACTCGGAGAATTAATATAATCTGCCAGCTCCTCATTTATAATTTGCAAATCATTAAGAAGTTTATGAAGCAATTCTTGTATATCCTCTGGTTGATGTTGCTTTTCTCTAAAAGCATGCTGAATTTCAAAAAACAATTCCTAAGCTAGCGATAAAACCTTTGGCGTTTCTCTAAAAGATATACGATTAAACTTCTTTAAAAAGGTTTGTATAGATTTCATTAGGTTTTCTTTGGCTTGCAAAATTTCCACACTCGTTTCTTGAGGAGGTTGAATCACTCCTTCCAAAGCGGATATCACTATAGTTTTTAGTTGCTTTTCAAATTCTTTAACGCTTTCCTCAGGAGGTTGATGCATGACGTAATACTGCGGGGGTTGAATTTGATCAAAACTGGAATAGTTAGAACTATGCTCAAAGTGGTTTTGATTCATTGGTTGACATTGAAAACTTTCATGAGGACCCCCACAGCTTTCATAGCAAAGAAAACTTGGTGGATTATGTGAATAATAATTATCATCATAGTTTTGATTATAACACGGTTCTTGCTCATAGACAAGCGGGAATCGTGGTGGATAATCATAACCATAATGAGAATCGTTTCCACATAACTCGCATATGTATGTCTCGTACTGGGATTGTAGAGGGTGGGTGAAATCGTTTTGAGGATCATTAATGGATGAATTTTCATTATTTGAAGCGTAAATGAAACAAAATCCTTTACTAAGACCAGATCCACACCACTTGCAAGTACACCGTTTACAACGTTCACCTCTTTCTAATGGATCTTTACAATGAAAACAATGCCATTGGTCTAACGAAGATGTTTGGAGTTGTGAAGGTGGGTAGGAAAATCGGGTGTTTCATCATTTAAAATGGGCTCGGGGTTACGGACAAATTCGTCTCCAAAACTCACATTTGTACAATGTCGATAATTTCCACCGTTAAACGGACCTCCACACCTCGAGCGTCTTGAAAACCAAGACATTTTGGATAATTATCGAATAAGAAGGTTAAGAGAATAAGAATTAACCAAATAAGAGGATAAAGAAGATTATTTATAGATTTTTCAAATAATACATAAAAATAAGAAAGAAAAATATTTTTGGTAACCGAAAGTCAAACGTGCACGGTAGCTCTCTAGAAAACGCACAAAGAAGCGAAGGAGTGGGTAAGCGCGAAGCTTTTAAAAACCTTCTCCTTTCGGGTCGAAGTTCGTAGGATCGACCCTCCTTATACCTCTCTAATAGTTTGTTAACTAAAGAAGAACCGGAATGACAATTAACAGACGGTTATTTTTTATATTAAAATAAAAGAAAATAAGAATAGAAGTGTAAAATATTTTTGTATTTTTATATAAAATAAAACAAAAACTTTCACGGGGAAAGGATCTTCAAAGCTCGAATACAAACAATCCTGTAAAAATCGCTACACCTCTCCCCGGCAACGGCGCCATTTTGATGTTCGTTCAAAAACCCCTCTTAATATATATGATATATATAATAATATATATATAATATTACATATAATATACGTAATCAAAGTATCTTACAAATTATTCTTAGGAAATAATAAAAAGTAATCAACACGGGTATCGTTCTCCTCGGTGAGAGGTGAAAGGAGATTTACGGTTATGTCGAGAATCGAGCTTGAATGTCATAAAAGATTTGGATTTGGTTTCTAATTCTAATAATGCAAATGGAAAGTAAATTAAAGGCACACTAAACTAGAAATTAAAGCAATTAAGGAATTAATCGTAAAAATGTTAACGGGAAATTAAAAACGCGACATATAAGCAAATAATTCAAATTTTAGCCCTACAAACTCAAATTTAATTTCTAAAAATCCTAAATGACTAAAAATAATTTTCAGAAAAAGAATTATATTTTTTTTTTTTTATTTAATATGAATTAAAAACGGATTTAATCTAAAAAATGCATAAAAATAGTAAACTAAATTATAAAAATCTGAAAAATTCATAAAAAGTAGTTCAAACTATGAGTAATCTAAGAAAATTAAAAGCTGGAAGGAAAGCTGAACAAATAAGCTGAAAATAAGCAAAAAGAAGCTGATAAGCAAAACAAGGAACAAGGGTTAAAAGAATGAAGGAATGGATGTATGGCATAAAAGACCCAAAGGCGCTAATGGTTAAGTGTGTGTGGTGTTGAGGCGTGTGTGTGCTAAGGAAGAGGTCACAGGTTCGACCCTTGTGGCCTCTCTTTTTGACAAATCATTTTTTTAAAATTTCTTTTTGCAAAAAGCCAAAGTTAAGACGAAAATAAGCAACTTTAACAAAGAAACTTTTTACTAAAACTTATTAATAAGCCAGAAATAAGCATAAGAAAAAGTGGCAGATTTGGAAAATCAAGACTAATTGCTTAAAAGCTAAAACAGTTTTGGCTTGTTGGACATATTAAGCAAAATGAAAGCTAATAAGCTGAGACCAAATCCTAATCTAGACTTAATGAGCTACAAAAATTAGAAAGAAGCAAATGACAGAAGCTGAAAAGGACTAATAAGCTAAAGGACATTATGACACAAAAGACAGATTCTAGAGGACTAAAGACATAATTTTAAGCTAAGCTTTAAGCTAGATAAGCCAAAGGGATAAGCTGCAAAGCTGAAAACAGATAAGGTACTCTAGGCTACTGACACAAATAAGCAAAGAAATAAGCTAAGTATTAAAGAAATAAGCTGGAAAAAAGGTGAAGAAGATGGCAGACTATCTCATTTCTTAGACTCCTAAGCTATGCAATCTATGTTTTAAGACTCAAAATAGGATTAGACTTATTTAAAACTCAAAACAGATTAAGGACTTATTAAAATAAGTTAATCTTAACAAAGACTAACCTATATTAATCTAAGATTATACCTCTAATATTCTGCATAAACAGACCTTAAATCCTTGAAATCTTGTTACTAACTTTTTGACAAAATGATTAAAAACTTAAACCAAACCAAAACAAGTACACCTTGAGGCATTTAGAGCTAATTTGAGCACAAAGAAAACATTGCTTAAATGCATTTTGAAGGATTCAATCAAATAAGCAGAATGAGGAGTATTTAGACTAGCAGATATGAATGCATAATAAAATAACCAGACAAAATAAGAAAAACCTAATCAATGCTTATTTAAACTAATCCTAAGTCCAAATTTAAGCTCACTAAATCTATTCTAATGACCACAAAAGACCCAAGCACTACACAAGCAGTCTTAACTAAGTTAAGCCTGCTTGTGCCAAACACCCTTTTAGCTTTTGCATTTTCACTTTAAAGCTAAGTGAGTCTTAATTAAGCTCTGGATTTTTGAAAATAGATGAGGCACTAAGCAAATAAAAGACTAATAAACAAAACCTGAGAAGAAATAAGCACTTATTAATAAAATAAGCTAATGAGCAGTTTTAACTTAAATTGGACAGATCATATGAAATTTTAAAGCAAGCTAAAACTAAACTTTAAACTAGGCATATTAAACTACTTTAAGACAGAATAAGCAAGATAAGCAGAAATAAGCAAGCAATAAGCAAATAATAAGCAGAACAGATAATAAGCTAAAAAAAGAAAAAGGAAAAGTGTACCTTAATCCTTTGCTCTAAACAAGGATTTAAATGCTCAAATGAGCTTATCAACAAGCTTTAGCTTGTTTGCACAAGCTAGTTAAGAAACCATAAGCCCATCCCTTTCTGGCTTATCTTCTAAAGAAAGCTTATTAAGATTTTTGAGTGATTTTAAGTAAACAGCTTATTCAGTTTAGCTTTAAGAAGGCTAAACTAAATTAGGACTAGCTTATTAGGTATAAAAGAGCATATTGAGCTTACTAGCTTATAGCAAAACAAATTTAAACTATAATTACTCAAAGGTAAACAGAATTTTAAGGCATAGTATAAATGAAATTTAAATTTTATTAAAACTGACATTGATTACAAGCTTTTGAAAAGTAAATTACATCAAAATAAATGACAATAAGCTAGAAAAATAAGCTATAAGCTAATCTATACTACTCCTAAACTAGATAAATCTTCCTGTGTGATATTGCCTCCTATTTATAGTGAGGAGGTGAACCTTCTAGGTCTTCAGGACGCTCCCCCATCTTTAATCCTGACCCTTCAATCACAATCCATCGACTGAGTACCCTTGGATCTATCCCACATCATTTCAACCAATCATGTCACTTGGGATTGCCAACATGGACAAGGTATATGTTAGAACTTGTGTCAGTCTTCTAGAAACTCTCGTGTGTGTGGGTGAGTGGTTATTACCCTGGTTCGTGTGTGAGAAAATGAAAGAGGGAAAAGAGTGGGAGAGATAAACAGTAATTTTTGTTTATAAGATTGGGCCGTTGACCCAGGTATTGGGTTGTTTTACTTGGATTGGGCTATGACTTATTATTTGGGCTTAAAATGGGAAAATGGCTAAATGGATTATGAACTTGTATTGTTTATAAGGTTATAATATAGTATAATAGCTATTGGGCTGACCTGGTACGGGTTGACCCATTAAACTCAAATACGCCTTCGGCTTCGTTTTTTCGCGCTCTTTCCGATCCCGTGCCCGGTTTTGTGCGTCTTTGCTTTATTTTTGTCCTTTTTGTTGAATATCCGTACCTGCAAGACACAATTCACGAAATACACATATATGTTGCATTTTTCATATATTCATGGTCATTATTGGTCTTTTTAACTTGTTTTATGAGGTAAAATGTATGTGTATTTAAGCACATACCAAGCAACAACAAGTGCTAGTGGATTAGCCGCTCGAATTTCATCAAATTTATTTTGATGTTATTTTATAATGTCAAAGATTTTGTGGTAAGATGCTTTGTCCAAATCTTGGGTTTGCTTAACAATCATCACAAATCTTGACCATTCTTGTTGAAGTTGTTGTAGAAACTGAACATTCACCTGCATGGTGCCAACTATCAACTTGTTCCTAACCATTTCATTCATCATTCTATAGAACCTGATGTAGTATGACTCAATAGATTCCCCATCCCTTAAAGTGAACTTACCAAATTCCCATAACAACTTAGTCTTAATATCTTGTATGTAAATAGACTCCCTTTGTTGCAAACGTTCAATACCAATCCACATTTCCTTTGCACTTAGACAAGCATCCACAATATAGTATGTATCATTACCAATCCCTTTCAGTATCATATGAACTGCTTCTGCTTCAGCATCAATTAAAGCTTTCTTGTTTTGAAGTTGTGTTTTGATATGTTTTTTTCTCAATACGACATGCTATCCTTGGATTATCACGATCTTCAGGAGTGTCTAGATGTGTGATTTTAGTCATTATGTAAGGAACCTCATAAATGGTTTTCATGAGTAACTCTCTATTGTGTTTCGTGCCAACGCATCTCATGAAACGTGATTTCCATTGTGCATAGCTAATCGGTGCAAGCATTGGTGGACGTTCATTGGTACCAGCTGTCATGATGTCATTGTGCATTTGGCTGTTTGATGAAGTCATGATTAATTGCATTTGTGAAAAAGATATCAGATCTTAAGTAGATAAAGTGATGTGTTGTGATGTAATTGTTGTTTGTTTGTTAACGGAGGACTAACTGTGAAATTATAAAGTTTTGAAATGTTAATTGTTGTCTCATTAATTGTCGTTAAAAACTAATGCAAATAAGGACTGACGGTGCAATAGGTTTCACGTTAGGGGTTAACGGTGAAGGAGACAACAGTCGTTAAGTTCAAGTAACGAAGGACTAACAGTGCAAAGTAGTTTCAACCTTGAGGGTATATCTTGTAAAACACGTCTAGGGATTGTAACTTGTAAAACTAATAAACCCTGGTAAACCCGCCAAGGTTATAACTCGGTATTTATCGAGTTTGAATCTTCCTTGAACTCGAAAGACCCTTTGAACCCTTTTAAGCCACGAAAGAAAGCCATGAATAAGCACAACCACCACGAATAAGCCACGAATAATGTTTCTAGATTTCGTTATAAGTAAAACACGCGAGATAAGCCCAAATAAGCTCGAAAAAAACCATGAATAAGCACGACCACCACGGTTTATAACCCGAGCGATTGATACCACTTGTTATCCCAATTATATGGCATCTTAATTGCAAATCACTAACTTAGAATGAGAGAGAGAGGGAGAGAGAGAGAGAGAGAGAGAGAGAGAGAGAGAGAGAGAGAGAGAGAGATAGAGAGAGAGAGAGAGAGAGAGAGAGAGAGAGGGAGAGAGAGAGAGAGAGAGAGAGAGAGAGAAAGAGAGAGAGAGAGAGAGAGAGAGAGAGAGAGAGAGAGAGAGAGAGAGAGAGAGAGAGAGAGAGAGAGATAGAGAGAGAGAGAGAGAGAGAGAGAGAGAGAGAGAGAGAGAGAGAGAGAGAGAGAGAGAGAGAGAGAGGGAGAGAGAGAGAGAGAGAGAGAGAGAGAGAGAGAGAGAGAGAGAGAGAGAGATTCTTCTTCTCTCATTATCATCTTTTTACTAGTGTTTTTTTATACGATGTTCTCACCGCGTCATGTTGATCTTCTTTTATTACGCTTATGGTCCACTTAACATTTCTACATTTTCGTCAGTTAGGATTTCTCTTATACAAGCCGCTTGTCTCCATCATTTTATATATCAGATAGTTTTCGCTCACGTATTTTCTTTTACGTTTATCGTTCAGTCTACTTCAGCCCTCTTTCTTTTCTAACAAACGGTTTTCGAAATCGACTGTTTTTTTTTTTTTTTTTTACGTTTCGTCATTATTTTACGTTTTTGTCAGTTTCATTTTAAGTTTTTTGCCCTTAGTTTTTTCTACGTGTTACTAAAGTTTTCTTACGATATGCGATCGAGAGAGAGAAGAAGAAGAAGATGGAAGCTTGTATTTCACTAAGGTTTCGTTTGTTTTTTCAGAGGTTTTACCTCTTCATCTGCAAACCATGTCTGCAGAAGAAAAGGTGCATCTAAGCTCTTCATCTGCAAAGAAGAAGATCATTTATTTTTTTCACTCTTGAAGTACTTCTTTCATTTTTATTTATTTATCTTTTTACTAGTGTTTTTTACGTTTTCGTCTGTTTTTTTACGTTTTGGTCACTTAATTTACGTTTTCGTCAGTTATTTTACGCTTTCGTCAGTTTTATACGTTTTCGTCAGTATTTTTACGTTTTCATCAGTTTTTTACGGTTTCGTCTGTTTTTTACGTTTTTGTCAGTTATTTTACGAGACTGTCAGTTTCACTTTATGTTTTCTTTAGTTTTTTTTACGTTTACGTAAGTTTTTTTACGATTGCGTCAGTTTTTTTACGTTTGCGTCAGTTTTTTATGTTTTCGTCTGTTTTTTTACGTTTTCGTCAGTTATTTTACGTTTTCGTCTGTTTCTTTACATTTTCATCAGTTTTTTTTACGTTTTCGTCAGTATTTTTACGTTTTGGTCAGTTTTTTACGTTTTCATCAGTTATTTTACGTTTTCTTTAGTTTTTTTATGTTTACGTCGGTTTTTTTACGTTTGCGTCAGTTTTTTTACGTTTTCGTAGGTTTTTTACGTTTTTGTCTCTCTTTTTTACGTTTTCGTCTGTTTTTTTACGTTTGCGTCAGTTTTTTACGTTTGCGTCAGTTTTTTACGTTTTGTTCAGTTTTTTTACGTTGTCGTCTGTTTTTTTACGTTTTCATCAGTTATTTTACGTTTTTGTCAGTTTTTTTACGTTTTCGTTAGTTTTTATACGTGTCAGTTTTTTACGTTTTTGTCATTTTTTATTACGTTTTTGTCAGTTATTTTTAGTTTTCGTCCTTTTTTACGTGCGAAAACGTAAAAAATAGAGGAAAACGTAAAATAACTGACGAAAACGTAAAAAAATGACGAAAACGTAAAAAACTGACAAAACGTATAAAAACTAACGAAAATGTAAAAAACCAGACAAAAACATAAAATAACTTACAAAGACGTAAAAATACAGACCAAAACGTAAAAAAACAGACGAGAACGTAAAAAAACAGACGAAACGTAAAAAAAAATGGACGAAATGTAAAACAACAGACAAAAACGTAAAAAATATAAAAAACCTGACGAAAACGTAAAAAACAGACGAAAACGTAAAAAACTAACGATAAAGTAAAAAACGGACGAAAACGTAAAAAAACGGACAAAAACGTAAAATAATTGACGAAAACGTAAAAAAACTGACGAAAACGTAAAAAACAAACGAAAACTTAAAAAAATGGCGAAAACATAAAAAACTAACGAAAACGTAAAAATACTGATGAAAACGTAAAAATACTGACGAAAACGTAAAATAACTGACGAAAACGTAAAAAAACTGACGAAAACGTAAAAAAACTAACAAAAACGTAAATTAACTGATGAAAACGTAAAAAAATATTATATATCATAGAAAAACAAAGAAAAACGTAAAAATCGTAGAAAACGGATTAAAATGGATGAAAACGTAAAAAACGTACAAAAAAGAATAAAGACGGTTGAAAACGTATAAACCCAGAAAAAGTATGAATTATTTAATTATTGTAGAAAGAAGTGAGAAGAAGAGGTAAGAAGTGAAATATTTAGTCTTATTTTAATATAGCCGTTGAGATATTTCCGCCAACAACATAGCCTATAGGGTTTGACTAATTGGAAATTCGTGGTCTTTCTATAAATTAGCAGGATTTCTTCAAGATAATATCATATTTCTTTCAGTCGGTCAAATTACATCTCTAAGTGCTCTTAATATTATTTCAATTAACTTTTCCAAGTTTCATACTCACATACACGAACATATCCCAGACGTTTATTCACTCATTATTCAAACAAATGGCAAATTTGGAGTTTTGCGACAAGCACAACATGGTGGCCTACTTAGAGAAGTCTGAAGGAAGTGCAGGGCTTCATGAGATCATTGATTTTCTAAGTGCTAGTCACATACACTATGCTCTCACTGAGAATCCTACCATATATGTCTCTTTTATCAAACAGTTTTGGAGCACAGCTGCTGCCAGTACAAGAGACAATGGAGAAGTAGAACTAACTACTACCATTGATGGACATACAAAGACTCTTACTGAAGCCTCTTTAAGAAGACATCTAAAGCTAGAGGACAATGGTGGTGTTTCTACTTTAACCAATTCAGAGATATTTAAGCAACTGGCTCTAATGGGGTATGGTACTGATTCTGATAAGCTTACTTTTCAAATGGGTAATTTTTCACCTCAGTGGAGGTTTCTCATTCATACTATCCTCCACTGCCTAAGCCCTAAGAAAACTGCTTGGGACCAGTTTAGTAGCAATATAGCAACTGCTATAATTTGCTTAGCCACCAATAGGACTTATAATTTCTCAAAGATGATTTTTGATGCTATGGTCAAGAATGTAGATAGCCCACAAAAGTTTTTAATGTACCCTAGGTTTATTTAAATTTGCTTAAATATGCAAAAGAGACACCTTCAACCACATACAAGAACCTATGCTGCTCATTCCCTTACAAACAAAGTTTTTAGCAACATGAAAAGGGTTTCAAGGGGTTATTCGGTTGTAGAAGTTCCTTTATTTCCTACTATGCTTACTGCACCTCAAACATCCCTTTCCAGAATAACATCTTCACCAGGACCCTCACCATCAACCTCACAACTACAAAACACTCAACCCACACCTACTACAGAGGAGCCTGCTCCTATACCTCATAAATCACCTCTCTAAAGTGTTCACAATCACTTGACAGTGAAGAGGATTAGCTTATCACCTAAAGGGAATTGACGGTTTTTGTTTACAAATTTGTCCTAAGAAAAATGAAGGTTTGAGGAAGTCTGAGTAAATCAAACAAAACAGACTACAATGTTAGCACTCACAAAGCTAATCAAAGAGGGGAAGAAGTAAGAACAGACAATCAACACAAGCAAAGCTAAGGAGAAGGGCCCAAGAAAGTTCTTTCATGACTAAGAAGATGTTGATAAAGAGAGGATTTCTCCAAACAAGGGGAGACAGATCTCGAGACATTGATGAAGATCCAACTATACTCTCTTGTTACCAAGATGAAGGCAGACCTTGGATTCAAAGAGCGGATGCATGATGGTTCTGAGGAGAAGCTACGTGATGATGACTGAGGTGGCTCCTACAAGAATAAGAACTACTGAACATGTTGGAAGATCAGGGAGTTGGGGAGAACTACCAAACTTGTGGAAGATCAGTGTAGTGGAGAAAAAGATGAAAGAGAAGTTAGTACTGTTGGTCTACCAATTAGTACTCCTACTATAACTCCTGATGTTAGTACTGCCAGTGAAAGGGGTAGTGCTGCTGGTATAAAGGCAAAAGACAAAGGAAAAGGAATCATGCAAGAGTCTATGCCTTCAAAGAAAATCAAAAAGATGATAAAAATTCAAATGACTGTTGATGACGAATTAGCTAAGAAGGTATTTGAGGAAGAACAAGCAAGGTTCAATGCTGAACAAGAAGCTAGGGCTAAAAAAGAACAAGAACAAGAAAAGTCTGATTTTGAAATAGCCCAAGAATTGCAAAAATAGTTAGATAGTATTGACTGGAATACTATTGCTGAACAACTTCAAGAAAGACAGTCAGATACTATAAAGAGATATCAAACACTCAGGAAGAAACTAGTATCAGTAGCTCAAGCAAGGAAAAATATGATGATCTGTTTGAGGAATATGGCTGGATACAAGATGGATTATTTCAAAGGAATGAGTTATGATGATATTAGACCTATATTTGAAGTGGAGTATAATAAGGTACAAACTTTGTTTAAGAATAGAGATGTTGAAGAAGAGAAAGGTCAAAAAGTTTTAGAAGAATCTGCTGAGAAGACTGAAACAGAACAAGTTAAAATAGAAAGCTCTAAGAAAGATGGAGGAACAAGAAAGAAATCACTTGCCAGAAAAAGAGCAAGAGAAACTCTTAGTGAAGAAAATGCTAAGAAACAAAAGTTGGAAGATGACGATGAGAAAGAAGAACTTCAAGGATACATAAGCATTGTGTCAGAAGATGAAGGACTTGATGTTGAATCATTGGCAACTAAGTATCCTATAGTAGACTGGGAGACATGCTATTATCAAATCAAAAGAGTAGATGGAAGTGTTAAGCATTATAATCTATTTAGTGTTATGCTTTATGATTTTGATAGACAAGATGTACAAGAATTATACAAATTAGTTAAAGAAAGATTCCAGACAAGAAGTCCAGAAGGTTATGATTTACTTCTTTAGGGAGATTTGAAGACAATGATTGAACCAAATGCAGAAGATGAAATATAGAGAAATCAAGAAGACTGGAATCTGATAAGCTGGAAGTTGCATGATTTTTGTGGAGTTCATGTGATTTTGATGAGTACTGGATTAGTGGTTCACATGATGGTAGAGAGGAAATATCCTCTATCACAAGATATTCTGTCAAAGATACTAAGTAGAAGACTTGAAGTTGATCATCAGAGTGAAATGAGTTATGAACTCATCAAGTTTGTCAAGTCACAAATACAGAAGTAAAGTGTTTGAAAGAATCCTCAGATTAGAAGATTTAATTCAGAATAAACTTGAGATTTAAGGGTAAATCACAGGTTTAGGGGAGGATTGTTGAGAATAAATCTTCACAAGATAGTACTGCTAGTTCAAGAAGTTAGTATTGCCAGAAGAACTTAGTACTGCCAGAACAACTTAGTGTTGCCAGTATTAAAGTTAATACTGCTGAAGATTTTGTACTGCTGAATGAAGGTTGCTTGAAGATAAAGACGTAAGAAGATATGTATGGAATGTATATCTTATAAAGATTAGGAAAATACGTATATGTTTAGAAAAATAGAAGATCTTATAAGATTTATAGTTATCTTGCAAAGGACTCCTTCGAGTATAAAAGGAGGTCCTAGGTTAAGGTCTTAGATATACTTTTTGAGAATTGTCGTGTATGCTTCAAGGTTGTAAACCCTAGTACTAGTTCAGAGTACTCATATTATTGATCTAATAATATTGAAGCTTTTTAGTTATATTCATTGTTCATTCTACTGCATTACAAATTTACTGTTCCATTGATATTACTTCTAGAGTATTAAGGTGTAGATTCCGCATACACTTTAATACACACACAAAGTCTCTACTATTGTTATTTTGGATTTATCCAAGGTAACATACTCTTTACAAGCTAAAGAATCAATCAAGGATTGGGATCAACATTAACCCATGTTTTAAACCTGTAATTGTTATGATGGTCACCTCGATCATATAACTATACCACACCCTTGCCAGGCACTCATTTTTAGTGTAGGATACTCCTATTACAACCCTCCGAACCTATCCTTTTTTATGGTTCTTGTAATTTTTTGGTTAATCCGGACTATTAATGAAGAGCATTATTAACCCTTAAACCAATCGTTACACCCAAATCGCCTTATCCTACCTTGTATGTACTCGCTTTTAGTACATTATTATTTTAACCCAAGTTAATTATTGAGTACACGGTTGCTAAGTCCTTATCCTTGTAAATACAGTTTTGGGACGATTGGGATTCATGGTAGTATTTATTTTGTGAAAGAATGGGGAAGAAAAGTTAAGTCACTACCCCCATATGTTTGTCAAATAAGCTCTATGTTATGTTGATCCATCTCAAATCGGGTCATTAGCTAGATTGTAAATATCAAGTATGTAAAGTTCAAGTGTAGAGGTGTATAACCCACATGATGTATTATATGTTTAAGCAATGGCAGGGCAAAAGTGTACAAAAAAATAAATGTATATAAAAAAAGTAAAAAAAAATATACCGGCTGCCATTTACTTATGTTTAAGAATATAATAGAGTCAAGAAAAGAAAAAGAAAGAGAAAGAGATTGATGTAGAGTTTGTATATCTTTGTCCGAGTCTTGGCTTAGCAACCAAATCAGCGTATATTCTTATAAATAATTTGCTAACCTTTTCACCCCAAATTCACCTAAAAGCCACCCAAATGTATCCCATCCGTTTTCGTTTTCATTTATGTTATCTTACACCTACACCCCACAACCCTTTAAAAAAAGCTCTTTGATAGTAATGATTAGTACTTGCGCCTAGCGGTGGAGGTTTGATCCTTTACCAAGCCTATGGTAATTTATATGCTATAACAGGTAATGAGGGTTAATTTTTGTTTCCATAGTTGTTATAATTTATCATACACCCGAGTGAAAGAGAGAATCCAAATACCTATATGAGGGGTTAGTATATATTTTATGTGCCTTTATAAAGTACTTATGGAGTACTTGGTGAATATTAGCAAAAGGCGTGCATTCTGGAGCTTAAATGAAGATATTTTGAAGATTAATGTTCTGAAGACCAATACGCCATATCCATCAAGGAAGATACGGCGTATCCATGCCTACACTCACCAAAGACCACAAAGGAATTAAACTCAATACGCCGTATCCAGAGAGATTCAATACGCTGTATTCAAGATATAGTATGTGAATATTTTGGAAGATATCAAGCGTGGTCCCTACTCTAAGTAACCCCAATACGCCGTATCTAATTCTTTGGATACGGCGTATCAAACCGACTTCCAGACCCTATAAATACAAAACTCAAAAATAAGTTTTAAGTGTGCTAAATCATATTCTCGAAACCTAAACCACAAAAGTTAATTTTCAGAAGAGAAAAAGAGCAGAAAAGGTCTTGCAACGCATTCTAATCCATAGAAGACAACGTGTAATTTCTTATACTTTTGTAATCGTGTAGTTTTTGGTATCATTCCTTAACTCGGTTAGTTTACCTTGGCTAAAACAATTACAATTGTATTAATTATTATGTTTGAAGGCTAATACCCTTAGGGTATTAGCCATTATGATGAAGATCTAAATGTTTGGTTTTGTTTATATCTCGATTGCTTAATTTATCGTTGAACGCTTGTTTATGTTTATCAATTTATACTTGTTTACGTATTTAAGTATGCGACCTATCATTCAACTAGATCTAGTGATACGGACCAAGTAAATCTAAAGTCTAGGATAGCTCTCCATATAGTGATTTATACATCTAGAATCATAGTATCACAAATATTGTCCTTCTAAGTCTGTGTCTAGGATACGCTTTGGGCATAACTAGTTAATTGGATATTGCCTTTAGTTTATTGAACATGTTGACTAGTAGGTAAATCTAGATAATTCAACAAGTAATGTTCTGATTCCATTGGATAGTTGGACAAATGACTACTAGAGTATAAATTGCCCTTAAGCAGTGAGTGGGTAAAGTCTCTATGACCTAGGGTTTAACAAGATCACCATTGCCTTAATCCCTAAGATAGATTATAATCAGCAAATAAGGATACTTTATGCGGATGCTTTAATTATGACATAATTAATGTCTCTAGGTCTTAAAAAAAGTCTCGCCTAAGTCTAAGAATGATATGCCTCTTCGAGATAAGTAATCATTTCACTGAATAAACAAACCAACTTCTAATCAGATTAATAATGGTTAATATAATTTTCTATCATAAAGCTCGACTGCTCTTTTATCTTCTGTTAATTTGCTTACGTGGGTTAAAGTATCTTGAATTGATTGTAGTCATCAACTTAACTCGTGCCAGTCTCTCAGGCTGAAACCCCCCTTTTACCTGTTAGAATTAGGATTATAACTAACATAGGGTTAGCATAGGTTTGACTTAGATTACAATTAACTTAGATTAGAAAACCAGAATATTAATTAAATTGAGAGATTTAACCTCGCTTCAAGTGTTCGACACTCTACTTACCATGAATCTACCACTACCGGGTACACTGCCCGTTAAAGTGTTGTTTTTGGTTGAGTCGGCAAAATATAAATTTAAAACTTGAATCAGTAAAATATACACTACACAATGACACATCAAAGGTGATGAGCGTGCACCTAGACTTCAAGATCTTTTGTTATTATATATTATATCTATTCTAATTCTTTTTAATTTTATGCATTTTAGCATTGCATTATGACCATGAGTAGAGAGGAAGGCGACGAGCGCGCACCCGGCTTTAAGCTCTCATAGTTGTGGGTTGTAGAGTTTTTTAGAACCCCTTAGATCGTTTAAGCTCAGTTTGATTGGAACTTATATCTAGGATAATAACAATGAACATAAAACATATGCGTAACAGAAATAGCATAATGAACTGAGTTATTCAACAAGGTTTTTCGTCATTATCTTCTCTACAATGACTACTACAAGACCCAATTCTACCTTGATCAATGGTAGAACATGTTATCTAAACTATAACAAGGAATCAAAGATCCTTGAGGCTAAAACACACAAATCCTATGTGTCTACTTAGAGGACTTACCGCCTAGACACACACACACATACACTTTTCTCTGTTTTACATCTTGACATACTTTTCTGGATGCCTAAAACCTATAACTTGTATCTCTTTATATACTAGAGATATTAGGTTTTACAAAGAGATAAACATAAATCTTTTAAACATTTAACTTGATCTCCTGTTATCTTTTTTCTTCATAAGGAGATCTTCCATAATCTTTATCTTTTGATATCTTTGACCAATCTTCTATAATTCTCCACCAGCTTGCAGAATTCCAATATGCTAGATTTAGTCCTTATGTTTATTTCTTTTATATTTTTTGTCTCATCAAATCTAGAATCCCAACAATCTTTCCCTATTTGATGATGACAAAACAAACAAAGTCGTGTACGAAGTTCATCATAAAGCCAAAGCTTCCCCTGAAGTTGAGATGTAATTATCTCTCTGAATGAAACAAACTTCCCCTTAATGAGATTTCCTTTGTAACCTGCTCATATCACCACACATAATAAGCTGCAAACCATATCTCTGTAATCTTCTTCCCCTTTTTGTCATAATCCAATAGGTGTCTTGTGAAGATAAGCAACTTGAAACTTTACAACTACAAATCATATACTACACTACTAATCCAGCCTTCTAGTGTCTTAAATTACCCTCCATTATGCATAATAAGATAAATAAACTTAAGACAGTAGAAACTTAAACTAGCAGTAGTAATGAAACCTTTCACTTTAAGTGGTGTATGAACAAATCCTGACGATTAAACATTTTTTATAATAAGCTTCCCCTGAAACCCATATGTTAACCATCTCTTAAATCTTTAAATTCTGTAGGCTCTTTGTAATGATCACTGATGAAGAAAACTAAGTATAACGAACTTGATGTAGAAGTAGAACAACCCAAACTTGCGTCTTATATCTTATACTATTCACGTGACTTCAAACTTATAAATAAATCTGTGAAATATAAGTAGATCACAACCTCTTGATAAAAATCCTCATCTTCTATGAGACACATAACCAAAGTGATAGCAAATGTGAGCATTGAGCACCGTAAGAGAAATCACACACCTTTGCTAGATTTTGACAAGTCTTCGTCACATCGTTTCTAAGCACGAACAAGTTATCTTCAAAGTGTAACACCTACTTTAAGATATGATAAGAACATGCATCCGTGAAACTCCACTTCAATGTCAAATAAGTGATAAATAACCATCTTTATAACCAATTAAACCAATAATTATAAGCCTTTAAAACGTTTAAGAACATTTAAAACCAAAAACAAAAACAATCTGTTAGCTTCCCCTTAAATGAAGCATCTTGTTCAATCTGAGATTTAAACCATGTGTGTGTCATCTAATATCTGATAAACCTAGCCCAAGCAGTATTAACCAAACTATTTTTTAATGCTAGCAGTACAAATTTAATAAGCCACAACAAAAAGAACAGTAGTAACTGCTTTTCCAAATCTAGCAGTACTAATAACCAAGTAGAAGTATTAAGTGTATAAGCAGCTTTAACTCTTGGCAGTACTAATCATAAACCAGCAATACTAAACATATTTTTTCAAAAACAATCATGAAGCTGCTTCTTTTTCACAAATGCAAACATACTGCTTTTACCTTGTTGATCCCAAGCATCCAATAAGATTTCATACACATTCATTAGCAGGCACAAGTAATCCTTCTTTTTGCCTCAATAGCAGGATGAAGTCATTAACCAGCAGTATTAACATGAACGAGCAGTATTAACAAATACTTGACAGTATTAACTGCTAACCTTAGTAGTACTAACCCTTTTCAAACCTAGAAGTACTAAATAAAACAAGCAGCATAAACTTCTTCTTGTGCTATCTTAGGCAGTATAAACATATACTACTATCAATCTAACATAACCACAAAGCACTTTAAACCTTTACTTGAAACCAAGCAGCATTAACTGGTCAAACCTTAGCAGTATTATCTTCATGAATACTAACAGTATTAACTGCTTTAAGCATTAAGAAGTTATTCATGGGAATAATCACAAATCCCAAAATAAACTAATCATTCTTAGCATTAAGGTTTCATCATACCTTATTAGATCCAAACCCAAAACCTGTGAGTCATAACCCAAACTGATTATTCAAACGCAAACACCAAAGCAATATTAATTTATGAAAAGAACTCACTATTTTAGGGTTAGCCAATCCATGATCATACTAGTCATCACCAAACCAGACAGCAACAATAATATTGCATCATATATAATCACAAAATAAGCAACGAGGGTGAATGAAATCCCTAACCAGTAGAGTTTATGTAACGTCCAACAACCTAAACCTGCAAACCTTTTGTGATACCTGCTGCTTCTTCTTCTATCCAAGAACCCCTTGATGACGAAAACCTATTGTTTCAATATAATTACATGATCTAGATACCTTTTTTTGCAACACTTTTTTTGTCACTAAATTGTCACAGATATGATTACACCAACTGCTAATGATTCTTTTCATAGAATAAGTTCCAAAGAACTTTTGAATTATGTAATCAAGAACCATAATTAGCAACCATCTTGTTGTCACGAACCAATCAACAACAATTGTGAACAAACTTCCTGTTATATCGAATTAGGGTTGCTGAAAAACCCTAATATCGCCAGATTCGACATGATAACCAAGACAGAAAATTCGTACCTCTTTTCCTTCATAGATGCGACACCAAAACACCTTGTAGATCCTAGATCACGAGCTTCGTGGCTCTGATACCAATTATGGAGTTTGTTAGAACCCCTTAGATCATTTAAGCTCAATTTGATTAGAACTCATATCTAGGATAATAACAATGAACATAGAATATATGCATAGCGGAAATAGCATAATGAACAAAGTTATTCAACAAGGTTTTTCATCATTATCTTCTCTACAACGACTAGTATAAGCCCCAATTCTACCTTGATCAATGGTAGAACGTGTTATCTAAACTATAACAAGGAATCAAAGATCCTTGAGGCTGAAACACGCAAACCCTAGGCGTCTACTTAGAGGACTTGACGCCTAGACACACACATACTTTTCTGTGTTTTACATCTTGACACACTTTTCTGGATGCCTAAAACCTATAACCTGTATCTTTTTATATACTAGAGATATTAGGTTTTACAAAGAGATAAACATAAATCTTTTAAACATTTAACTTGATCTTCTGTTATCTTCTTTCTTCATAAGGAGATCTTCCATAATCTTTATCTTTTGATATCTTTGACCAAATCTTCCATAATTCTCCACCAGCTTGTAGAATTCCAATCTGCTAGATTTAGTCCTTATGTTTCATTCTTTTATTTATTTTGTCTCATCAAATCTAGAATCCTAACACGGGTTTTAAAAACAATTATCAGATGATCATTTTTTATTGGCCTTGATCATAATAGGTTCTTCATTTATTACTAATTTAATCATACATTATTGCATATTGATTTTTTACCAGGTCGTGTTAGCCCGCAAATAAATTTGTTCCATTATTTCTTGATGTTTGTAGCTACTTAACCATTTGAAGAGCCCTTGATTTTAATTTTCGAATATAGAGTTAGGCCTAATAAGGATGATGTTCTAGGAAGGTGTATGCTTCTGTTACAATATGTGGATCGAAGGTTATGTAACCTTTGCCCTTTTGTGTTCTGAATATTTCATTAATAGTCCTTCGACTATTTGACTTTTGTTAGTTTATTTAGATTTAGTATCGTGTTGACGGTGATGATTTTTATGAGAATTGTGGTGAATTATGGTTTATTATGATTAATAATCCCTTTTGGAAAGTATTATTGTGTTATATGTATTCCGGGTGGTTTGATCCATGAATGTTGAGAAATGTCGAAAAACGAGTCTGACACGTCCGTTAATGTCCAAATGAGTTTTGAAAGATTTAAAATGTAAATATGTCATGTAAATACTCTAGGTTAATGGAAAAGTATTTTTAAAGTGAATAAAAATACTAATTAACTTTGGGGTAAATTTTACGATTGAGTTTTACGAGTAATTAAGAGATCCCGACACGAAAAGAAGAACCCAAACCCTCCTAGGATTCTTGCCGTGGGATAGAGTCTGAGGGGACATGATGGCTTTATTTAAACAAGTTTGTCTAGCATTGTACACATTATATTCCATTTTGCAACCAACACTCCATTTGTTCTCATTTTTCATTTAAAACACACACACACACACAAATGTGTCTGCTCTTGTGTTCGTCCACCACCACCAACAACAAAACATCATAAATTTTCCAACTTTAATCAAGAACGTGATATTCCCGGTTGATACGAGTGTTTGGGTGTTCATTTAAACAACGTTTGGGTTGTCGGGTTCGTGTCAAAATATTCATTTTTGAAGATTTTCTTATAAGTTTTCAAATTTAAATTTCGTTTGTCCTTTTGGGTTTATTTTGATGCATAGATGTTAGTTGTACAAGTTGATCGTTGTGAAAATCGATTTTTAGAAGCGAAACGAATAAAAAGCTTGTGTTTGGTTCGTGGGTTATAAAATGAAAAAGAGGATTTTTGTAGTTTTGATGTTGTGGTCGTGATGGTTGAATAATATATGTTTCTAGATAGATTATTTTTTATAGTAGCTTGTATAGCTTATTCAGGCTTATTTTTAAGCTATTTATTAACTTATTTTGGGTTTATAGGCCACGAACCTATTTTTGTGTTATGGCGTATGTTTGTGGACTATTTTGAAGCTTATGGTAGTAATCATATGTGATATGTAGCTTATTAGCTTAGTTTCAAGCTTAATATACGTATTTTTGAACTATTGAACTCACAGCCCAATATGTCTATTTAAGCCATGGGTTAATGGGAGGGCTTATTGTGGTCCGGATTATTTTTTACTTATTGGTATAAGCTTATGTATGTAAATGGATCTTGGTTTTGGACTTGGATCGTATTTTGGACTTGTAAATATCTTAAAGGGTCCTTGTTGGGCCTTAAAGCCCAATAAGCGATATTTGGTCGTTATGAGAGTTTTGACGGACTTTTGAAAGTGAAAATGTATTTGCAAAGTGATATTGAGCGATATTTTTGAAAAACGTTTTAGTAAACATTAAAGATGGAGATTTTGGGATTTTGTCAAAAAGTGTCGAATTGGTAAAAAGTGTTGAAAATAAGGTTTGAAACCTTAGAAAGCGTTGTATGAGCATAAGGGTCATGCCGAAATTTCATAAAAACTTTATACCTAGAAATTTTCATAAAAACATGATTTTTGATTTTGAATAATAAAATAATATTTAATAAATCCACTAAAAGACGAAAAATATAAATTTTCTCAAAACTTCTCGGAGGTGTTTATTATGATTAAACGTTTCATTTTCAATCACTTCGTGATTATTATAAGGTATTTGGGGGTACCGAATGGACTTATCGAAATATATTTATAATTATATATTATAAATATTTAATGGTATTACTTATTTATTTTCTTTAAATAGTACAAGTATATGACGTGGAGTTGTCAGAATGATATGATCGTTGGGTTTTGTCATCAACCATCACACTACTAAATTGATATGGGTAATTGTACAACGCGTCTAAACTCTATGCATTAAACGTGAAGATTGTTTTGGAAATGAATGATTAAATTGGGACATTAACTGGACTAGGTCGTGAGCGGGTGTCGTTGCATTTGCTTGTGTGATTGAGATTTTGATTGCTAAATACTTGCTTGAGGTGAGTTCTCGTAGCCCCACTTTTTACTGTTTTTCTATTGGGGGAAAATGATACTCAGATGTGTTTTGAATTGAACTGTGCGACATGTGGTTTTGTTTTTGGGACAAGATATGTGCTTATGACTGCTATGTGAATATTATGTGTTGCTTGATTGATTGGATCGGAGGGGTATGCCTATCCTAGTATTTGCATGATCGTTTGGATCGAAAAGGTATGCCTACCCAGTATTTATGTGATTATTGGAGCGGATGGGTACGCCTACCTAAGTTTGTGTGTGGTCTTGACCTAGTTGAGTGCTCCAGCTGGTAGGCCCTTTAGTTGCGTAAGTGACATATGGTTATTGATTAGCGGTAATGCTAAGGTTGTTTGCATAAATATTCACTGTCATATAGCACTATTGTCCACTGTTGAAATATTGGCATAGCTTTTGGGTTTAAGGTCAAACCTACGAGCTCACTAATATTATTTTTGATGTTTTCGAGTATCATTTTCAGGTGAAGTGAAAGAGGAATAGTTTGGTGATGTGTGATAGCAGGCTTAGAAGTATCCCGTGTGGATTTTTCATGTGAAATCTTGCTTGCTTGTTTGTGTAATTTAGTAGTTAGATGTTTTGGTTTATGTTTGGATTTGAACCCCTGTGTGGGCAATTGAATAATTGTAAGATATCTTGGATTTGGTAGTGATTTGGGACATCACTCAAGGTTGTTTGAGGTTGACGGTCTTCGTAACACTTGAGGTTATGCATTATAATTTTCTTTATATTGTATCTTGTGTTATGATTGATCATTATGTTACATTCCTGAGTTTCCGCCATTGTCGGGGTGTGACAGATTAGTAATTAGAGCCAAGGTTATAGAGAACTAGGTGGGTTGGCCTAGACTATAACCTAAGATCCTTTGTTTAGTTGCGTATAGGATCTATGTGTGCAGTGTTCACTTTTGCTTGCTTTCGTGTGTTCGTGGTTTGGTGCTTTAGTTATGTCATTCATTGAGAGGTATGAGCCTAATACTAAGTAAAAATAGGGAAGGATACGAGTATAAATACGGTGGCCAACATAGTTATAAACGTATCACGACTCACGCATATTTAGTATTATCATTCGCATAAATCAATGTTGACACCGTAGGGTGGTATTATGTGTAGAGTTATATATATAGTAAGATATTCTATATATATATATATGAGTCTCCCTGCCTACTTAACATTGCCCATGTTTACCCTCGTATAGATAATGCCGCCAAGGATGAGGACCCAAAGTACTGGCCGGCCTGCTGCCGAATCACTAGGAGGGGGAACGAGTGTATGAGTTGGTAGATTTGGAAGGGGTAGAAGACCTAGGGAAGGTAATGATGAGCATGTTGATGATTTGAATGGTCAAGGAAATGACCAAGGAATGGGAGTTAATAGGGGTGTAGAAGGAGTCAATAGGAATGTAAAAGGAGCCAATAAGGGAGCACCCGACTTCTCGAAAATCATTGCCCAGCAATTGCAGAACCTCTTACCTGCCATACTAGCTCAGGTTGGTAACCAAGGAAATGTTGGAAATCAAAATGGTAATGTGGTTAATGAGAATGTTCATGAGAACGTTAGGAATGTGTTAATGAATGGCAACTGGGTAGGTTGTTCATATAAGGAATTCTTAGCTTGTAACCCTAAGGAATATGATGGTAAGGGAGGTGATGTAGTTCTCCCTAGATGGATCAAGAAAATAGAGAATGTGCAAGATATGAGTGGTTGTAGTATTGACCAAAAAGTGAAATACACTGCTGGTTTGTTTGTAGGTAAGGCTTTAATGTGATGGAACTCTCAGATCCGCATGCTAAGCTTGGAAGTTACCATTAGTATTTCATGGAATGAGTTTAAGTTTATGATGATAGAAGATTTTTGTCCTAGTCATGAGATGCAAAGGTTGGAAACTGAGTTGTGGAATCACGTCATGGTCGGGGCTGGCCATGCACGTATACTGATAGGTTTCATAAGTTGGGGAGGTTAGTTCCTCACTTAGTAACTCTTACGAGTAGGGTGATTGAGAGGTATGTGTATGGCCTTGCTCCACAGATCCGTAGGATGGTGGCAGCAATGGAGCCAAAGACTATACAGAAGGCTATGCAGATTTCTGGTGCACTGACCGATGAGGCTGCTAGGAATGGATCAATTAAGAAGGTTGAGAAAAGAGGAAATATAGGGGAACCTAACAAGGATAAGAGTGGTGGAGATGATAATAAGAGGACTAGGACTGGGAATGTTTTTGCTACTACTATGAACCCTGTAGGAAGAGAGAATACGGATACGTTTACTTTAAACGATCATTTTGCCACTACCCTATTTGACTTTGGTGCCGATTATAGTTTTGTTTCCACTACTTTTATACCTCTGTTAGGAATAGAGCCCAGTGATTTAGGTTTCAGATATGAGATTGAAATAGCTAGCGGGCAGCTATTAGAGATTGATAAGGTTATTAAAGGTTGTAAACTAGAAATCTAGGGTCATGTCTTTGACATCGATTTGATATCATTCAGGCATGGAATTTTTGATGTGATTATAGGTATGGATTGGTTGTCTAATCATAAGTCTGAAATAATTTGCCATGAAAAAGTGGTGAGGATACCACTACTAGATGGCAAGGTGCTTAGAGTATTAGGAGAAAGACCGGAAGAGAAAGCGAGACTATTGATGAGTGCTAAGGCTATCAATAAGAGACAAGAAGAGATTGTAGTAGTTAGAGATTTTCTTGAGGTATTTTTGGATGACCTATCTTGATTGTCGCCTGTTCGGGAGATTGAGTTTCGAATCGAGTTAATCCCTGGAGCAACGCCGGTTGCAAAGTCTCCCTATCGATTAGCACCTTCTGAATTGGAGGAGTTGTCGGGAAAACTCAAGGAGCTCCAAGACAAAGGTTTCATTCGACCAAGGCTAATTGAACAAGCTGATAGTTAAGAATCATTATTCGCTTCCTAGAATTTATGATCTATTTGATCAACTACAAGAGTCATAGTTTTTCTCGAAGATAGATCTTAGGTCTGGATACCATCAGCTGAGAGTGCATGGGGATGACATTCCAAAGACTGCGTTTAGAACTCGTTATGGACATTTTGAGTTCACAGTAATGCCCTTTGGTCTGACTAACGCACTAGCAATATTCATGGATTTGATCAATAGAGTTTGTAGGCCTTATCTTGATAATTTTGTGATAGTATTTATAGACGATATCTTAATCTACTCTAAGACTCAGGAGGAGCATGTAGAACACTTAAGGTTAGTCTTGAAACAGCTCAAAAAGGAGAAACTGTATGCTAAGTTTTCTAAGTGTGAATTCTGGCTAAGAGAAGTACAGTTTCTTGGGCATGTGATAAATGGTAATGGGATTCATGTAGACCCCAGTAAGATTGAAGCAGTTAAGAATTGGAAACCCCCTAGAACTCTGACCGAGGTTCTTTCATTCTTAAGATTGGCGGGATGTTACTGTAGGTTCATTGAGAATTTTTCTAAGATAGCTAAGTCTCTTACTATCTTAACTCGGAAGTGTAAGACTTTCGATTAGGGTGGCATTTCAAAACTTAAAGGATAAGTTGTGTAATGCGCTTGTTCTAGCTCACCCTGATAGACCGGAAGACTTTATGGTATATTGTGATGCGTCCAGGATAGGACTAGGCTGTGTGTTAATGCAAAAAAGGTAAAGAGATAGCATATGCATCTAGGCAGTTGAAAATTCATGAGAATAATTATACTACCCATGATTTAGAGTTAGGTGTGGTTGTGTTTGTACTTAAGATCTAGATAAATTATTTGTATGGGACAAAGAGTGTCATCTATACGGATCATAAGAGTCTTCAGCATATCTTTAGTCAGAAAGAGTTGAATATGCAATAGCATCACTGGATAGAGTTGTTTAGTAATTATGACTGTGAAATTAGCTACCATCCTAGTAAGGTGAATGTGGTGGTTGATGCCCTAAGTAGGAAGGAAAGAGTAAAGCCTAAGAGAGTTAAAGCCATGAATATGACCCTTCAGTCGAGTAGCAAGGATAAGATACTATCATCTCAAAAGGTGGCTGTAGATGAGTCTGCAGAATTACAGAAAGGTTTAGATGAGATGATAGAACAGAGAAGTGATGGGACTTTGTATTAACTGGATCGAATATGGGTGTCTTTGAAGGGTGATGTAAGAACCCTGATAATGGACAAAGCCCATAAGTCAAAGTATTCTGTACACCCAAGAGCTAATAAGATGTATTATGACCTTAGAGATAGGTATTGGTGGCCTAGAATGAAAAAGGACATAGCTGAGTATGTTAGTAAGTGTTTAACTTGTTTAAAGGTTAAGGCTGAGCATCAAAGGCTATCTGGCATGCTCTAGCAACCTAAGATCCCCATATGGAAATGGGAAGGAATAACTATGGATTTTGTGACTAAGTTTCCTAGGACTAGTAGTGGGCATGACACAATCTGGGTCATTGTGGATCGATTGACTAAGTCTGCTCATTTTCTACCTATGCGTGAGGATTATAAGATGGATAGACTATGTTGATCCCAATGAATAGATCTTAAACTCCTTAGCTTGTAAGGTTTAGTACCCTTGGATAAATCCATAAATACTAAGGATGAAACTTTGATTTGAATGATATAAGCTATGCGGAATCTAGCTTATACCACTAAGAAGTATATTCAATCAAACAGTGAATTATGATTGACACAAAGATGTAACACAAAATGCTTCAATATATTAATACGATAACTTAGTGATAGAGTTTACAACCTTGAAGCTATGAATTTTATGGAAAACTGCTATGAGAACATGTATATCTTTCTATACCCTAGGACCTCCTTTTATACACCAAGGAGTCCTACAAGGTTTACAATAACTTCCTAACAAATCATAATCATTTCTATAATTACACACAATCTCCTACTCAAATAAGTTATACATATCTTTTACAAATATAACTTTAATACTTATCTTCGTAAGTATTCTTGTTTTCCACTCAAACTTTATCTCTTTACTCTGTCTTTATCCTCTTGACAGTAGTAAGTCTTCAAACAGTTGTAAGTCAGCAACAGTTGTATCTTTATAACCAGCAGCACTAACTGAGCATAAGCAGTAGTAAGTACCAGCAGTACTAATCTTTATGCTAATAGTTGTAACATTACTCTAGCAGTACTAAGTTATACTAACAGTACTAAGTTACACTAACAGTAGTAACTTTTGTACTAGCAGCATTAATGACTTAGCATATTTTTAGTCTTCAACTCTGAGCAGTCTTAACTTCTACTGGCAGTAGTAACTTCATACTAACAGTACTAATATTATACTAACAGTAGTAACTAGCAGTGGTAACATTATACTACCAGTACTAACTACTTAGTATAATTTCCATTATGTACCTGAGCAGTAGTAATCCTTAAATGTCCTTGAAGTCTTTCAAGTCCCAACAATCCTCCCTAAACTTGATGTTCAGCTTCTGAATCTTCAAGTTTCAAAAATTCTTCATCATAATCAGGAAGGATGCATTCAAACCTTTCATTTACCTTTTTGCTGCTTTATCATAAGTTTTAGCAACTGATAGCACATCTCATTTTGATGATCAGTTTGAAGTTTCTTGTTTAGCATATTGGTGATAGTTATTGGTGTGAGAGGATATCTCTTTTCAACCAACATAAAAATGTGATATTAGCAAACGCTTACATAATTGAACTCCAGATGAATCAATCAACTTCCAAATGGTCACCCTGTATCCTTGTAAAATTCTCCATACATCACTTGTTGTATCAGGTTCAAACGTGACTTTCAAATCTCCCTATAACACTCTTTCAAATTCATTTTCAGGCCTAACACCACTATACTTTATCTTTACTATCTTCCAAAGAGCCTCTAAGTCTTCTCTGTCTATTCCTTGTAGCATCCTTATCATTGAAGAGTATCTCTTGGAACTTCCATCTGCTCTTATCAACTGATAATGTACCATCATACCTTCTTTATAAAGCTTGTAGTCAACAATCACTGGTAGTTTGGTAGCAAGTGGTATAACATCAATTGCTATATCTTTATCCTTTTTAATTACCAAATGCTTCATTATCTCTCCTTCGTCATCTTCACCGACTTCTTCAACTTCATCTGACTCTTTGTCTTCCTCTATTCTTTGTTTCTTTGAGGATTCTTATTGTTGTTGTTTTCCTATTCTTTTCCTTCTAAGCATTTTCTTTATGCTGCCTTTAGCTACCTCCTCACTACCTTCTGCCTTTTTATCTTTGCTTTCCTGTTCCTCAGAACCCATAGCCACAAAGGTATTTACTCTCCTCATTTCTCTGTCAAACAACTTTTGAATTTCATCAAAATTCCTTCCTTTCAGCTGTTTGTATGTGTATCCACCCATGTGCTTAAGATAAGTAGACATTTGAGCTCTCTTTTGTGCCTTGGTAGGAGGTTTGTTTCTCTTTTCTTATGCTCTGAGTGCAGCAAAATGTTTTCTTCTTTTCTCCATCAGTTCCATAAAAAAAATTACTTTTTCCTCATCTATCAATTCCTCTCTTTCTTTTGATTGGAGTCTTTCAGCTAACAATCTATCAGCTTCCATCATAGCTTGTGTATTTTCCCATGACTCAATCAATGCTATGTTAGCTTCTTCTTCTTGTTTCCTTGCTAGCTTTTGTTCTTCTTCTAATTCAGCATCCAGCTTAGCTTGAATATCTCTTGCAATTTGTTCATCAAGAGTAATTTTATCTTTTCTTTTTAAAGGAACTTCAGGTTCCACCATGATACCTTTTCCTTTAACTTTTGAAATTGAAGGTTGTGCCTCTTGTGGAACTCGAAACTCACTTGGCTCCTGTACTACTACCCCTTTAGCCTTGGGAATTATAGTTGTTGTTGTTGTAGCAGCAGTAGTAACAACTTTAGGCTTAGCTGCTTTGATTTCAATAAGTGTTTGAGCCAGAGTTAGTTCATCAATCTTAGCAACAGTAACTTCTCCTATATCAGCAGTAGAAACTTTAATTGTAGGAGCAACACGATCTTCAACACTAGCAGTAGTAATTGCTTTACTAGCAGTACTATCATCAAGCTTTGTACCCTGCTCATCTTTCTTACTAGTAGGATCTTCCACAAACACCTCATCATCATCCAAAAATCCAGTATCAAACATCAGGTCATCATTCTGTTGTTCTAGAGTTTCATTCACTAGAGTGACCTCTACATCTGCATCAATATCCTCAATACTCCTCCCCTGTTTAGATGCATCCTCCTGAGCACCCAAATCAGCATTAGTGGACTTAGCTCTTCTGGCTGTACCAAATTTCTTGAATCTTTTAAGCCCTGTGGTCCTTAATTGTCTCCTCTTTTCAAGCTTATTAACCCTCCTTTTGAGACTAGCAATCTCAGTAGCTTGATCAGTTTTAGCCTTCTCTAAGTTAAGAACCTATTTTTGCAATTGGGTACATAAAGCCATCAAATCATTAAGTTGAATACTATCCTCACCACTGGGTAGTGGATCACTGGAAGGTGTAGTTATATATTCCTCTTGCTCTGTCTCATCATTAGCAACCTCTGCCTCCTTCCTCTGTTTCCTCCTAGACTTTTGTTTCTTCTTGGGTTGAGTAGATGTAGATGGTTGATTAATAATGGGTATCTGAGTGGAATCACTTAGAGGAATGGAATCCTCACCCATTTCTTCAAAAGCTTGAACCAACATACTATCAAACAAAGGTGTAACTCTCCCAAAGAAATCCTTACCCTCTCTCTTCATGTTAGCAAAGATTTTCTTTGTATGGAAGGGATTAACAAAAGTCTTCTTGTGATGTGACATGTCTCCAAGTTGTGTGTTAATGAAAACTTGTAGAAAGCGAGGATACAGCAGGAATTTAACTCCTTCATCTAAGTGTTTAACCATAGCATCAAAAATGTACTTAGAGAGGTTGAATATTCTATTTTTTGCTAAGCATATGATCAAGGAAGCCATTGTAATACTGAATTCATTCCAGGCTGTGGTCTTGGCACTAAGGCTTTGTGTAATGGTATGAATCATGAACTTCCATTATGAAGAAAAGAAAGCTTTATAAAAAGTAAGCTTTTGAAAAGGTTTTTTATACCCCATTTTGGCTAGTTCTTCAAAAATGGTAGTATTCGACAGACAATCAGTGCCTTCTGCATCATCCAAGTGAAGATCAGTCCTAATACTTGCCTCCATGATGATTACTTTCTTTTTGTCAATTAGGGCTTGTAACTGATGCACTCCATTAACCGTTTTAACCTATGCGGTAGCCCAAACTGTTGTATACTAGATGATTGGATTGATCGTTAAAGCATAACTAACAGAACTTGCTTTCAGAAAGTCAATAATCTCTGTAAACCCATCACTTTCTGCAGGTTTTTCCATAAACGCGACCACATTGTACGTTTCAGCAAAGTTAGGGCTCGACATTATGATGATTTTGATGATTAAAGATGAAATTGAATTAGGGCTTGTGTTTAGAGAGTGTTTGAATGAATGAAATCGAATAAAGAAATAAGTGAAGTCCTTAATCGAAGTATTTATAGAATCACCCTCAGCAGCAGGAACTTGAACTAGCAGCAGTAATTGACGCCTGACAGCATTAACTTAAACCTTGCAGCATAAACAAATACTGGCAGCACTAATTTAAGCCAAACAGCATTAATTGTATACCAGTAGTAGAAACTTTATGCTTAGTAGCATAAAGTTGTAAAACCAGTATTGTCCAGCATTAAACTTCAATTTCATCATCATATTGGATTCTCACAAACTCTCTTTCTGTTTTTATGCTCACAGTATCTCTCAATTCTTTTTGCTTACTTAATCACTTTTTTTGTTTTTATGCACACATCTCTCTTTCTATTTTGAATCTCACTAAATCTCTCATTTCTTTTGGCTCACTGAGACACTCTTTCTGTTTTTAACTCACAAATCTCTCTATTCTTTTAAGCTCACTAATACAGACAGTTGTGTACAATTTCCATCAATTCCAAAATTTTCATACTGTCCTCTCCACTTCCAAATGTGTTAACTTTTAAGAGAGGTGGGTCAATGAACTATTTAGATGTAGTCTCAAACCTAGTTTGAGCATCTACATCTCCCAATATGGTATCTTGGCACCTGGGACCACTACTTGAATCAATTCCTTAAGGAGTTGATTCATAAGTATTGCCATGGATTGGGTCTTAATTTATGTTACCACTGTCATGCTCTGCTTCAGAGCTAGAAGCAGTAATGGCAGCCTTTTCCATTTTGTCAACCAACTCCTTATAGATAGCCTCATCACCAACCTTTCTTAGGGGGACCACTAGACTAAGTTATCTTGGTGTCCCGACCTCTTTTGAATTGCCTAGGGTTATATTTATTATTCACTTGTGTTGGATGTCATATGATCTTTTCATCACTACTTGAGTGCATATAGACAACTAGAAGCCTCCCCTAATTCAATACCACATATTCAATATGCTTAACCTACAGATGATAATCCAATGCCAAAAGTACACATTCCAAAGTGTTTTCTTGTTTAGCAGTTTTAATTAGAACTAACAGTTTTAATTAGCAGTAGTAAGTATAGCTAGTAGTACTAATTATACTTAGCATTATTAACATTTTCCTTAGCAGTTGTAACTCTGTCTTTAATAATTATACAAGAACATGCCTCTATTCATCACAAGCACACTAGAAAAGACTAGATAGACATGTGAGAATTCATGAGGATTCATATTTATGCATAACCCATGAATAACAATTTACAACAGATAAGTCTTAGAGATTCAATAATCCAATGCTAGCAACTAGAAAGTTAAACCTGCTAACATCAAAAGCTTTGGTGAGAAGATCAGCAACATTTTTGTCTGTGTAAATCTTGATCACTTGTATCAACTTCTTCTCATAAGAATCTCTGATAAAATGGTGCCTTATCTCAATGTGCTTGGTTTTGGAGTGATATACTGGATTCTTTACAATACAGATTGTACTCTCATTATCAATGTAGATGTTGGTGTTCATGAGATTGTATCCATAGTCAAGCATCTGATTTTGGATCCAAAACACCTGTCCACAGCAGTTTGCAGCAGCCACATATTCTGCTTCATTTGTTGAGTTGGCTACTATAGTCTGCTTCTTACATTACCATGAAATCAATCTCTTGCCAAGAAATTGATAACCTCCTATTGTGGATTTCCTGTCAAGACTAGCTCCAGCATAGTCACTATCAGAAAAGGCTTCCAAGTCAAAAGGTGAATCTCTAGGATACCAAGGGCTCAATTTGGGTTGCCTTTTTAAGTACCTAAAGATCCTCTTTACAGCATAAAGGTGTGAGCTCTTTGGTGTAACTTGGAACCTTGCACAAGCACAAACAACAAACATAATGTCTGGTCTAGAAGCTGTTAAGTACATCAATGAAACAATCATTGATCTTACAAATGGACATCTACATTCTCAGCTTCTTCATCCTTTATTAATGGCTTGATTGTCTCAATTGGAGTGCTTGCTATCTTTATTGAGGAAAAATCAAACTTCTTCAAAATCTCAGCCACATATTTATCTTGGCTGATAAAGATCCCATCACTCTTCTGTTTAACTTAAAGTCCCAAAAAGAAAGAGAGTTCTCCCATAGAACCCATTTGAAACTTGTCATGCATAAACTTTTCAAATTCAATACTCATCTCTTTCTTTATGGATCTAAAGATGATATCATCAACATAAACCTGAACTAGTAGGATATCATCTTTATGTCTTCTAATGAACAAAGTTTTGTCTATTTTTCCCCTGTAAAAACCATTATCGAGCAAGTAAGTTAACAATGTCTCATACCATGCTCTTGAGGCCTGATGTAGTCCATAGAGTGCCTTTTCTACTTTGTAAACCTTGTTTGGAAAGTATGGATCTTCAAATCCAGGAGGTTGACAGACATATACCTCCTTTTCTATCTTTCCATATAAGAAAACACTTTTTACATCCATTTGGTAGACTACAAAATCTTTGAAGGAGGCATATGCCAGAAATAATCTTATGGCTTCTATCCTTGCAACTGGTGCAAAGACTTCATCATAATCTATACCTTCCTCTTGAGTATGACCCTGAGCAACCAATCTAGCTTTGTTCTTTACCACTATGCCTCTTTCATCCTTGTTTCTGAAAACCTATTTAGTACCAATTGCCTACTTGTCTTTTGGTAAGCCAACTAAGGTCCAAACATTTAGCAGTTTAAATTGTAGAAGCTCATTCTGCATTGCTTCCAACCAGCTTGAATATTCTAGGGCTTGAAGCACCTTTTTGGGTTCCTTTTGAGATAAGAAACAGGCAAACAAACAATTTTGAAAGTCCTTATGATTTGTTCTCCTAAGCTGGTGAATTGAGGAGATCAAACCATGCTCTTCATTTGTCTTGGTCATGTGTCTTGTTTGTACAAGAGTTTCTAAGCTTCCAATCACTTGATCTTTAGGATGAACTTTGTGAAATTTGGTGAAATAAGTATCAGGGACTATATAAGATGAATTGGCATTGTTCATATCAACCTCTTCTTCCACATCTTCATCATCATACGCATTTCCAAATATGCCAGTATTATCCATTGAAGATATATGTGGGATAGGTGGAAGGGAAAATGCATTTTTGAAAGGAGAGAATCTTTCAAAAAGATGTTCTTCAAATGCATTGGCAGTATTAACAGAAGGTCTAGCAGTATTAACTAGTGGTGATGAAACAACAGTATCAATTGTTGGTCCAGCAGTACTAACAGGTGTACTAACAGTATTAATACCATTAGTACTGTTAGTGTTTTTAGTCTGCATTTCCTTTTGATTTAGCCTTTTTGACTTACTTTTTGTTGCTTTAACATATTTCCCACTTGTGTCTGATGCTTCATTTTTATCCGCTTCTGTAGGCTTCATTCCTGTATCCCTTTCTCTATCTTTAGGACCTTGAGATATTGATGGATCAGTTGTGAAAATAGGTATCAGGATGTATTGTTGTTCAGGTTCTTTTTCTTTTTAAGCTTGACCTACAACAGTAGTATCTTTGGTTCCTGCAATACCATTAGTTTTGTTCCCTGCAACAACGGGCACATAGTTCATAGATATTGACAAAGAATCAACATCAAAAAGCCAGTCTGGTCCATTTCCTTTCACATTAGGTGTATTTTCAATAAATCTAATGTTTAAGGTCTCTTCAACAATCCTAGTCCTTTTGTTAAAAACTCTCATAGCTTTACTAACCACAGAATACCCAACAAAATATCCCTCATTAGCTTTACCATCAAACTTTCCTAGATGATCCCTAGTATTTAAGATGGTAACAGGGCACCTAAAAGGTTTCATGAAATCTATCAGTGGAGGTTTTCCACGAATAAGTTCATAAGGTGTCTTGTTATGAGGCTTAATGACTAAGACCCTATTTAGCACATACCAAGCAGTATTAACTGCTTCTGCCCAAAAGGTGGTTGGCAACTTAGAGTCTACTAACATTGTCCTTATAGCCTCTATTAGTGTTCTATTCTTTTTCTCAGCTACCCCATTCTGCTGAGGAGTCCTAGCCATACTAAATTCCCTCTTAATCCCCTTTATTTCACAAAACTAGTTTATTATACTATTCTTAAACTCAGTTCCATTGTCAATCCTGATAACTTTTACTGTATGATCTAGTTGATTTTCTATTTCTGTTATGAAGGTCTTTAGAAACCCACTAGTTTCATCTTTAGTGTCCACCCAAGAAAATCTACTAAAGTCATCAGTGACAACTAGGCAATAAGACTTCTTCATTAAACTCTTAACATTTATAGGACCAAATAAGTCCATATGAAGCATATGCAAGGGTTTGCTGATTGAGTTTACAAGCTTGGTCTTATAGGAGGCTTTGTGTTGCTTTCCTTTTTGACATGCAACACAAGAATGATCATTTTCAAAAATCTTTGAAGGTAAACCTTTGACGAGGTTTCCATTCACAAGTTTATTCATTGTTTTAAAATTAATGTGCCCAAGCCTCCTATGCCATGTATTGGATTCATCAATTGTGGCCTTAGCAATAAGACAAGTTAAATCTCCAGAGGGAACAACACTCTTTAAGTCAACACTGTATATGTTTTCTTTTCTTGGAACTCTCAGCAATACTTGACTTTCATCAAGTAGCTTAAAGTTAGAAGATAGGACAAGACACTCAGTGTCAGTAAAAAGAACATTGTTCTTTTTGTCACATATTTGTGACACACTGAACATATTATACTTAAGCTCCTTACAGAAGTACACATCCTTAAAATCCAGTGTACCTGTTTTGATTTTGCCTTTACCAAATATTATGCCTTTACCATCACCAAAGGAAACTAATCCACCATCATAATCTTCAAATTCACCAAGATAGCACTTGTTTATTGTCATATACCTGGAACAACCATTGTCAATAATTGCTTTTTCCTTATACTCCTTCTGTTGTAGGTTGTCCTGCACATAAAATAAGAGATTTAGTCCTTTTTAGGGATCCAAGCCATTATAGACTTAGATCTGCCTCGTGCATCAATGTAAGAAAATTTCTTGAATGTAGTTGATGCAATGCTGTTTTTGGCTTTCCAAACCCAGCATGTTGAGGCCTTAACAGCATTAGCCTCTTTTCCCTTATTTTCATTTACTACTACTCTAACCCTAGTAGTAGTAAGTTTTACCCTGGCAGTATTATCATTTGTCTTGTTAAAATTGTTCTTATTTGCAAAATGTATGTTAAAAGGCCTTGAACTTTATGAATATCCTCTTTTGAAAGCATTAGTTTTTGTTCTAGGATGGTTCATAATTGGTTTTGAGGCAGCAATATTAACTGATCTGATAGTAGTAACTGCTTTTGAGTTAGCAGTATTAACTGGTCTGACAATATTAACTGCTTTTGTGCTAGCAGTATTAACTGGTCTGACAGTATTAACTGCTACATTAGCAGTACTATGTTTCCCTGACCTAGTTAAAACTGCTTGTGGAACAAAATTTCTTTTGGGGTGTAGGTGAGTCATTTTATTTGAAAAGTTTTTATGATTCACACTCCTAGAATTGTTCCACACTGGCCTTTCACCCTTTTTATCACAAACATGATGTAAATGCTTAAAACTACCACAAACATAACAAGCTTTATTAGTCATTTTAAAATCACTTCCTAGTCTTTGGGACATAAGGTTGTTCCAATTTCTTTGGTTCCCTCTAGGATTTTGTTTATGAGCATCTGTTTCCCTAACAGTCTTAATAGTTTTTATATTTTCAATGCTAGGTCCAATAGTATAATCTATCTCACTTTCATCTTTAGAGTTCCAATCCTCAATAATTAGAGCACCAGTATTGTTCATCCTAACAACATTGGATTCAATTGTGCTAGAAGCACCCTTATTTTCAACTGTCTTACCATTACTAAGTGAAGTAACAGTAGTAACATCTAAATTCTCACTTTCAACAATATCATCTATGAATGTTAGACCAGGTTTGCGAGGTACGAAAGTTCCTGATAGAGGTGGTAGAACTGATTGATAACCCTTATCTGATTTAGACTTATCAGTTAAATTTACAAAACTTTCTACTGCAGAAGGAGCTGCAGTAGCTGCATTATATCCTAGTCCCTTTTTAGATTTATCAATTACTTGACATTCTAGTATTTCATTTAAAGACTTGGATGATTTTTGAAACTTTTCTAATGTTTGTTTTAACTGATCTTTCTCTGTTTTGGCTTTTTCCAAATTCATTTTATATTCTTCTAAGGCATTATCTCTTAATCTAACTTCAAGTTTTAAAACCTTTATGCTCTCTTCTAACAAACCCTCATTTTTCTTATAGTAAACTAGTCTAGCTTCTACTGATTCTAGGCCAGCTTTATAAGATAGCAAATTAAATTAAGACTTTTTGTAATCAGAAGACAAATTATCATATTGCTTTTTAAGAGTAGCATAAGCTTTCATACATGTTTTGGAACAAGAATCTACCTCGGAATCTGAACTAAAAGAGCTTCCATAGGATGTAAATGCCATCAATGCATGGTTTGTTGGTTGCTCTTCTTCAGCTTGGTAGCTCCAATCATATCCTCCAAGTCCATCTTGAGCTATCAAGGCATTCTGAGTAGGAGTCTCCACTGTAATGGTTCTTGTATTATTATCTCTTCCTTTGGACTCCTGATTTCTTAGAAACCTACATTCTCTTGCAAAGTGTCCATGTTTATGACAGTTGAAGCATTCCACTTTTGACTTGTCAAAACCAACTCTTTGACCATTTATGTCCATCTTCCTCCATGTTCTCTTGATAAACCTTCTTGCTCTGATAGTCAGCATAGCCTTCTCCCAGTGAAGATCCATTTCTGACAAGTCATCAGGATGAAGTTGTTCCAGATCTTCTTGAGCAAGTTGAGGAGAGTTAGGTTGACTTGCAAGAAAAGCACATATCACAGCATCACAAAGATTATCTACACATATAGTGCTACCACCATTATGATGAGTATGAGTAGTACTATGAGTAGTACTAACTTTATGAGCAGTATCATCTCTTTTGTGAGTGTTGTTGGTGTTCTTTGTGCTGTTTGAGACAAAGGCCACATTCTGTGTATTTTGATTTGTGCTTGATGAACCTTTAAGTTCAGGTTCATATATCTTCAAAAAATTATACAAGTCATCTAAGCTGATGGTTTCAATCTCTGCCTTGTTTCTCCAAATTAGAGCATGATACTTCCATTCAGGTGGAAGACTTCTCAGCAACTTTAAGTTCATATCTTCTTGATTGATCACTTATCCTTGGATCTCCAACTGACCAATGAGTTTTTGTAACCTATCAAAGGTTTGATCCATTGATTCAGAACTTAATGCAGCAAAGTTTTCATATTGTTGTTTAAGAAGTGTCCTCTGAACCTTTTTGGACTCTTTGTTCCCACCATACCTTTTCTCTATAGCCTTCATTAGCAACTTTGCATCTTGATATGAGTGGAACTTCAGTTGGTCTTTGTTTGGAAGTGCCATCAATAGGTTGCATTCATTTCATTCCTTCTATCCTATTTTTCTTCAGCAGTGGTAGGTTCATATACTTGTTCAACTGCTCCAACAGTTCTTTTAAGTACTTTCTTCCCATTCTTGATTACTTCTCATAGAGAGTAGTCAGTAATCAGGAAGTATTGTTCTATCCTCATAAGCTAGAGTTCATAGTCTCCTGGGTTGAGGATAGGTAGTCTTGCAGTCAGATTATTGTTAGTGGTGGTTACTACCTCCATCTTATCAGTTGAATAATAAATCTAGGATAAATTGGCTGATTCTTCTTATTCAAAGCTTTACAACAAGCTCTGATACCACTTGTTGATCCCAATGAATAGATCTTAAACTCCTTAGCTTATAAGGTTTAGTACCCTTGGATAAATCCAAAAATACTAAGGATGAAACTTTGATTTGAATGATATATGCTATGCGGAATCTAGCTTATACCACTAAGAAGTATATTCAATCAAACAGTGAATTATGATTGACACAAAGATGTAACACAAAATGCTTCAATATATTAATACGATAACTTAGTGATAGAGTTTACAACCTTGAAGCTATGAATTTTATGGAAAACTGCTATGAGAACATGTATATCTTTCTATACCCTAGGACCTCCTTTTATACACCAAGGAGTCCTACAAGGTTTACAATAACTTCCTAACAAATCATAATCATTTCTATAATTACACACAATCTCCTATTTAAATAGAATATACATGTCTTTTACATACGCTTTTATCTCTTTACTCTGTCTTTATCCTCTTGACAGTAGTAAGTAGTTATAAGTCAGCAACAGTTGTATCTTTATAACCAGCAGCACTAACTGAGCATAAGCAGTGGTAAGTACCAACAGTACTAATATTTCTGCTGACAGTTGTAACATTGCTCTAGCAACACTAAGTTATACTAACAGTACTAAGTTACACTAACAGTAGTAACTTTTGTACTAGCAGCATTAATAACTTAGCATATTTTCAGTCTTTAACTCTAAGCAGTCTTAACTTCTACTGGCAGTAGTAACTTCATATTAATAGTACTAATATTATACTAACAGTAGTAACTAGCAGTGGTAACTTTATACTACCAGTACTAACTACTTAGTATAATTTCCATTATGTACCTGAGTAGTAGAAACCTTAAGTGTCCTTTAAGTCTTTCAAGTCCCAACAGGCTGGCTAGATTGTATTTGAATGAGATAGTTGCTAGACATGGTGTGCCAATCTCGATTATATCTGATCGTGATAGTCATTTCACATCAAGGTTTTACCAGTCAATGCAAGAGGCATTAGAAACTCGGTTAGACATGAGTATGGCATATCACCCTCAGACCGATGGTCAGAGTGAGCGTACTATTCAGACTTTGGAAGACATGCGTAGAGCGTGCGTCTTGGACTTCGAAGGAAGTTGGGATGTTCATCTTCTGTTGGTTGAGTTTTCGTATAATAATAGTTATCATTCTAGTATAAGATGCGCTCCGTTTAAGGCATTGTACGGTAGAAAGTGTCATTCGCCAATTATGTGGGCTGAGGTTGGAGAATGTTAATTGATAGGACCTGAGTTAGTGCAAGAGACTACAGAGAAGATCTCGCAGATTAAGGATAGACTTAAGGCTATGCGTGATCGCTAGAAAAGTTATGCTGTTAAGAGGAGAAAGACTCTAGAGTTTAGTGTAGGTGACTATGTCTTGCTCAAAGTGTCACCTTGGAAAGGTGTAGCACGCTTTGGGAAGAGAGGGAAGTTAGCACCTATATTTGTTTGACCTTTTGAGATTATTGAAAAGGTAGGCCTTATGGCCTATCGATTAGATCTACCTGAGGAGTTGAACGGTGTTAATGACACGTTCTACGTGTCAAACCTTAAGAAGTGTCTGGCTGATCCAACACTGCAAGTGCCTTTGGATGAGATCCAAGCTGACGCTAAGTTGAATTTTATGGAAGAACCTGTGGAAATTTTGGATAGAGAGTTTAAGAAGTTGAAGCAAAGTAAAATTGCCATTGTCAAGGTTCGGTGGAATTCAAAACGTGGCCTGAATTTACGTAGGAACGTGAAGATCAGATGAAATTGAAGTACCCGCATTTGTTTTGTGATATTAGTGTCTGAATTTCAGGGTCGGAATTCTTTTAAGGAGGTAGAATGTAACCTTTGCCCTTTTTATGTTCTGAATATTTCATTTATAGTCCTTTGACTATTTGACTTTTGTTAGTTTATTCAAATTTTGTACCGTGTTGACGGTGATGATTTTTATGAGAATTGTGGTGAATTATGGTTAATTATGATTAATAATCCCTTTTGAAAGGTATTATTGTGTTATTTGTATTCTGGATGGTTTGATATGTGAATGTTGAGAAATACCGAAAATCGAGTCCGACACGTCCGTTAATGTCCAAATGAGTTTTGAAGGATTTAAAGTGTAAATATGTCATGTAAATACTCTAGGTTAATTGAAAAGTATTGTTAAAGTGAATAAATATACTAATTAACTTTGGGGTAAATTTTACGGTTGAGTTTTACGAGTATTTAAGTGATCCCGACACGAAAAGAAGAACCCGAACCCTCCTAGGATTCTTGTCGTGGGATAGAGTCCAAGAGGAGACATGATGGCTTTATTTTAGCAAGTTTGTTTAGCATTGTACACATTATATTCCATTTTGCAACCAACACTCCATTCATTCTCATTTTTCATTTCAAAAAAAAACACACACACAAGTGTGTGTGCTCTTGTGTTCGTCCGCCACCAACAACAACAAAACATCATAAATTTTCCAACTTTGATCGAGAACGTGATATTTCAGGTTCAAACGACTGTTTGAGTGTTCATTTAAACAACATTTGGGTTATCCAGTTCGTGTCGAAATATATATTTTTCAAGATTTTTTTGTAAGTTTTCAAATTTTAATTTTGTTTGTCCTTTTGGGCTTGTTTTGATGCATAGATGTTAGTTGTACAAGTTGATCGTTGAGAAAATCGATTTTTAAAAGCGAAACGGATAAAAAGGTTGTGTTTGGTTCATAGGTTATAAAAAGGAAAAAGGGGATTTATGTAGTTTTGATGTTGTGGTCGTGATGGTTGAATAATATATGTTGCTAGATAGCTTATTTTTTATAGTAGCTTGTATAGCTTATTCGGACTTATTTTTAAGCTATTTATTGGCTTATTTTAGGCTTATAGGACACGAGAATTTGCAAAAATCACTAGGAAAGTGGTTTTGACTATTTTTGTGTTATGGAGTATGTTTGTGGACTATTTTGAAGCTTATGGTAGTAACCATATGCGATACGTAGCTTATTAGCTTAGTTTCAAGCCTAATATACGTATTTTTGAACTATTGGACTCACGGCCCAATAAGTCTATTTAAGTCATGGCTTAATGGGAGGGCTTATTATGGTCCGGATTATTTTCTACTTATTGGTATAAGCTTATGTGTGTAAATGGACCTTGGTTTTAGACTTTGATCGTATTTTGGACTTGTAAATATCTTAATGGACCTTTGTTGGGCCTTAAAGCCCAATAAGCGATATTTGGTCGTTATGAGAGTTTTGACAGACTTTTGAAAGTGAAAATGTATTTGCAAAGTGATATTGAACGTTATTTTGGAAAAACGTTTTAGTAAACGTTAAAGATTGAGATTTTGGGATTTTGTCGAAAAGTGTCGAATTGGTAAAAAATGTTAAAAATGAGGTTTGAAACCTTGGAAAGCGTTGTATGAGCGTAAGGGTCATGGCAAAATTTCGTAAAAAGTTTATACTTAGAAATTTTATAAAAACACGATTTTTGATTTTAAATAATAAAATATTTTTTAATTATTTTATTTATTTAATAAATCCACTAAAAGACGAAAAATATAATTTTTCTCGAAACTTCTCGGAGGTGTTTATTATGATTAAACGTTTCATTTTCAATCACTTCGTGATTATTATAAGGTATTCGGGGGTACCGAATGGACTTATCAAAATATATTTATAATTGTATATTATAAATATTTATTGGTATTACTTATCAATTTTCTTTAAATAGTATAAATATATGACGTGGAGTTGTCAGAATGATATGATCGTTGGGTTTTGTCGTCAACCATCACATCACTAAATTGATATGGGTAATTGTACAACGCGTCTAAACTTTATGCATCAAACGTGAAGATTGTTTTGGAAATAGATGATTAAATTGGGACATTAACTGGACTAGGTCGTGTGCGGGCATCGTTTCATTTGCTTGTGTGATTGAGATTTTGGTTGCTAAATGTAGGTTCTTGATTAGCTTCACTTCATAACACACAAACACAAATCGAAAATAAGAAAAGAGAAAGAGAGCAAAGAGTAGAGAAAAAGATGATGAGAGAAAAAGATTTTTAGAAAAAAAGATATTTTGAGATTATGAGAAATTAGATATTTTCTTAAAAGAAAATATCTATATATATTTAGATATTTTTAGAAAATATCTAAATATATATATACCCCTACACATTTAATGTGACGCGCGGGATATTTAACTAGGACCCGGGCTCGGGTTTTGCTTGGGATTAAACCCAAAACATATACAATATTAGATTATCTATCGAGCCCGATTCCCGATATTATCTTATTACAACATTAACTAATTAAAGACCGAAGCTCCATCGTAGAGTGACCGAGCTTCCTTGTTCGACTCAATAAATTGAGGCTAACAATCTCCCCCGAAGTGAGGTCTTGAACACAGGAACGAGCTTCCTTTATTGACTCAATAAAATTGAGGCTAACAATCTCCCCCGAAGTGAGGAATTATTCTGTTGATCATCCGGGTTATCTGGTGGATTATAGGATTTACCACTTATTATGAATACGGCATTCACATGCTCATTACAAGCTTGTGGTGGTTGGTAAGCTTTAGAGTTGCCACCTTGTGGATTTGTTTGAGTGTTGATTGGAAGAGATCCAGAAGGTCGACCAGATTGCTTGTCAGCGAGTCTGTCGAACTTATTTTCGAGATTTGTGATTATATGCTGATGATTTTTTGGCTATGTTTCGAGTGAGTTTTTTGGTCAGTAAAATGTTTTCTTTGACAAAAGCAGGGTTTTGGTTGATTGTTGAGACTTTATGAAATCGTTGAATTGTTTTTGAAGATCATAAGGTTTATCTTCGGTATTGGATCGGTAGTTGTCTCGGTTTGTAAATCATTCGTCCGACTTTTTGAATTTGGAACGCCAATTATCACGAATTAAGTGTCTCGGTCGCGATATCATTGTATAAAATGAGTCATAAGTAAAGTTTGCATGAAAAAAATTTAGATTTTTCTTCATGGAACATAGGCATGTCATCTTGTCAGGAATTCAGGTTTGGTTGTTTAGCTCGAGATTGGAGAGTTCTTTGTTACTGGCATCCATTTTTATGGTTCATGGCACCATTCGGGCCATTTATTTTTGTCAGTTTTGTATTATGCTACCTTCATCGGTGAATGCAAAGTTTTCTTATGAGATGATTTGGTTTTTTGCTTTTTATAGCCCAAATCAAGCTTGAGTAAGACTTTTATCTTCGAGAAGTGATAAGCTTGGCTTTGATGTTTATTAGATGGAAAATTCTACTGTTGAGGTTTTTTAGAACTTCTTGGGTTATTTCGCTAAGACCATGATAACAGATTTTGATAATATTGCCTTTGGAAAGGTTATGACCATGGCAGTTTCAGAGTATTTCCTTCATACGAAGCCAAGCATCAGTTAGAGATTCATTTTCATGTTAAGAAAAGGCACATAATTCTCTGAGGAGTCGGTCAAAAAGAGCTTGGGGAAAGAATCGGCTAATGAAAGCAGTTTGAAGTTCATCTTATATTTCGATAGTTCCTTCGTTGATTTCATCCAACCATGTTTTTGCTTCACCAGTGAGTGATAGAGGAAACATCATCAGGTGGACAGCTTCATTTTTGGCATCTCTGTATTTAAACATATCACAGATTCTAAGGAATTCAAGAATTGTGTTTGGAGGATCGGCTTATGGTTCTAAATCAATTAGGTTTCCCTTAGCACGTGAGTAAAGTGGTTCCTTTAATAGCCAAATTCGTTAGCGGTTTCAGGAATAGTGATTGCAGAGAACGGGGTAGCCAGAGCGACAACATGGTTGGCAGCCCACATAGGTTCATCATCCATTGGATCATAATTTCGAAGAATATCAAGAAAGTGATGAAAGTAATTGATGTTCAGAATTGACGGATAGACAATTCTTGGGTGTTGAGGTGGATTGTTTCTTTGATCGTATAGAACTCTTCTGTTTCGTCGACGAAGTCTTCGATTCAGAGTGCGTTTAGGTTCGGGTAAAGGTTCAACAAGTTCAGAATTGGAAAGCATGTTATGCATCCAAGGTGAAATTTGTTTGGGCAAGTTGGAGAAAATTGTTACGATGATTTTTGAAAAAGATGGGGAGTTAAAGTAATTTTCCAGAGTTGACTACAAAATACCTTAAAAATCCTCGACAATGGCGCCAAAAACTTTGATGTGTTTCAAAAACTTTAAATTTACAATGACTGAAAATACCAATTTTATTATAGGGAAACACACGAGTAAAAGTATAACCCACGTATGTAGTATAATCTTTTTTAGGTAAGACCAGGTCGTCCACAGGGATTTGGTAGTATTCAAATAATTAGAAGAGAATAGGACTTAATAATTTTATAAATAAATTTTTACCAGTGTTAATAAAGATGATACTCGGATAGTTAAAAATAGTTATAAGTGTTAGAAAGGATTCTGAAAATGGTAAAAAACCTTTATTAACTCTTACAAAAAGGTATTTTCGTCAGAAAACGTTTTCACCATTATTTGATTAACTCATAGGGAAACTTTATTTAGTAGACTAGTACAATGTGGTCACTCAATTGTTTAGTTAATTATTTATCATATGCTTATTTTGTTTATCAATTTTTTACGAAAGTAGATTTCTCGGATATAGACGCTAAGATCATAGACAAATCTTTAAAACCACATAGATCATAACGGGTCTTTCGACCTATACTGATATGATTATATAATCTAAGTTGATAAGAAAAAACTAGTAAGATAAGATATAATAGGATTGCAACATAAGCTTGAGATTTAAAAGATCATGATCATACCAAACACTTATTCATTATCACAACGTCACCGAGTAGTCATGAGAGATTTAGCCTCTTATGGCTATAAGGTTCATAACATAAGATGATTCAACATGAATTTCCATTATTCTAATATACTAATATGATATTCTACTTCGTTCTTGATCGTTTGATCTTAAATCTTAAAAGGGTGTAGTGTTTATGGTGTTTTGGTTATTTGGGGTAGAATGGATGAAGATTTGCTGATGAGATGATTGAGGAATGAAGAGAGGAATAATTTATAGGATGCGTTGAGAGTGAAAATTCGTCCTCTATTTATAGGCTGAAAATAGGTGAAAAGTATGACGCACTAAGATATTTGTGCGGCGCACATTGGGTGTTAATGCACTAGCATTCGATTCTTCATTTAATTCTTCGTAGTTAGATAGGAAGTGCGGCACACACATTATTTTGTGCAGCGTACTTGGGGTATTAATGCACTTGTTTGACTGAGCTTTTTTAGTACTTCTGACTCTTTGGGTGGATGTGTGTGCGCATAACTGATAAGTGCGGGTACTTGACATGTTTTAGGGGAAGCGCGGCACAACAAGAAAATTTTATGCATTTGTGGAAGACCAATCAGTTATGATCTATAAAGACCCCTGTATCACCACTTTCGATGTTGTTTATCTCAAGTGGGGGGATGTGTGTATAATATCAGATGTTGTAGGGGCAATAATTAAAGATATAAACTCCTGTAGCATTTGCATATTTATCATGAAGAAAATGAAGAGGGTGTAACAAAAAGCCACCCATGTGCTAAAAAATGTAAAGATGATGCAAAAATAAAATAAAAATTAAAAATGGAGCTAGTAGCCCATTATTGCACCAAAACATCTCAATAATTATGAAGAATGGAGCTAGTAGCCCATTATTACACCAAGTCATCCCAATACTTATGAAGAATGGAGCTAGTAACCCATTATTGAAGATCAGATTTTCAAACTTAGACTCTTGGACCTATGGATGGACAGTAGCTAGTTATGAAAAACTGTGAGTCCCAAACTGAACAGATCTTTACAGCCTGCTAAGGGTGATAGCTAACTTGTATAAATACAGATTGACTATAGAGAAACACTGACTATAAATACTTATTGTATATACGGAATCTACACAATAGTATTAAGAAGAATAATAATTACTAAACTTCCTTTTTTATTAATCTGCTTTAAGTGATTATAGATTACTAACTATGAGATATTATTGTATGAGATGAGTTGTTCTTGTTGTTATATCTCTCTAATGCCGTAGGGTTCCTTTTATAGACCAAGGATAAACCTTAACAGACTTACAAAATGCACAAAAGATAATACATATCTTTTCCTATAATATCTCATACATATCTCTTAAACGGTACTAACTATTTTATACTAACGGTACTAACTATCTGAGCAGTACTTAACACTTTGTACTGTTAGAACTAACTATAACTATCGGTACTAAGTATATACTCCCTATATTACCTGTAAATGTTTCACCAACACTCAAAAACGAGATATTTTCTATCATTTTGTAGTTTTTAGGTGAAATGCAAGAACGTGACAAGAAACAAAGGAAAAAGGACTTAAAGTGTTTATTCTAAAAAATGTTACAGCGTAACACCAAAAATGGTTACACTGTAACATAAATTAAGCAAGTACGAAGATCAAGAAAGACTTTACGACGTAACACCATATCTAGGTTTACGCCATAAACCTTATCTTGGAAGGAAAATCTTGTCAGAAGATATAGTCTACGGCATAACACCTTATCTAGCTACGCCCGTAACCAAGAAATCTGCAAATAAGAAGATTAAGATCACGTACTTATATACATTATTTGTAGGTTACGGCGTAACACCATATCTGGTTACGCCATAACAGCTGCTTATTTATGGAATGCCGTGTAAGAAGGTTACAGCGTAACAGGTTCGATACCATAAATAAGGCCCATCATTCAAGCTATTACCAACATCACTATCCCTCCACAAACCAATGAAGAGGCACAAAGGCTTCCGAACTTTCATAAGAATTCACCTGAGTCCAAGGGAGATCACAACTTTACATACTTTTGTATTATCGTTTCAAATACGAATACTGTAAGAATTATGAGTTTTCAATACATGATTTCTTCTATTTCATGCTGTGTTTCCGTTACCATGAGCAGCTAAGCACTTAAAATACTGGCCTAGTTATGTAGTTACTTTTGTTATACAGGCGAGAGTAGAGAGCGCGCGGATGAGCACACAGCACTCACACTACTAGGTTTTATTAGATAAGTCGCCTTGAGTATCGTGTAACCCTGGGTTTTGATGATTCATTCAATACTCTCCAAACCATTATTTCATAATCTAATAGAAAAAAACACAGTATATATATATCATCATCTATCACTAGCACACACCCTCCGAGAGAGAGAGAGGAGAGAGAGAGAGAGCGAGGGTGAGTGCGCGCGAGTAGTGTAGCGAACACTCATAAGCAAATTACTTAGGAGGTTGAAATATGGCATTAACTGGTGTAGGTTACAACACAAACACACAGGAAAAGCTATTTAGATAGATTTTAGTAATAGCAATGAATTACACACACACAACAGTACAACTTGACCTGATCTATCTACTCACCGTAGACGAACATAGTTGTTTTGGTTTTAGTAGTGGGGGGTGGCTGATAGGATAAATCTACAAATCTAATTTGCGAGAGCGCGAGCGCTTATATCAAAATCTATTAGTGGTGCAGGAGAGCGTGAGTGTGCGTTACACACACACACACAGCAGCCACATCTATATACTCTGGTGATGAAGATGTCTAATTAAAATGGTCAAGTGGTTTAATATAATGTAACAATAATTTAAAATTGAATAAAAGGCTTCTAATAAAAAGTTTATGAAGTAACTAGCTAGCTGTCTGATCTATGGATTATCTCAAAATCCCTTTACTGTCCCAGTATTTTATTTTTTGTTACTTTTAATTTTATTTCAATTCAAATCAAAAACCATTTTCAAGACGGGACATTTCAAATTAAAACTAAAAATAATTAACCAACCAACCCAAACCAAAACCCCCAAAACAAACTTAGCTCTGGGACACTTAGATTTACATTCTTTACTACCCACGATCGGGGTTCTCTGCCCGTTTAGTGTATGGGTTAGGTAGATCTAGTTATATTTTTTTTTATAAATTTAAAACTTGATAAAAATATATTTTAAAAGAAAATACACATCAGAAGGTGAGGTAATTGAGGAATTTAGAGCTAGAAATGATGTTAGAATGGTTAGCAAAGTTTTTGGTTATCCTAGTGATTGCGACCACGATAAGAAGATTCGTATGGATTGTGCCTACAACTTGAAGTTCTCTTGCATGATAGGTTTTAAATTTTTGCACGCTAATTTTTTCCCTATCTTATACATAAATGTAATGTCCAAGAAGTTTCATAACTCTATAATGAAGAACAAAATAGAATACAAGGGGAATAATGTAGTTAGAGTCTTAATGAACATACCTATTTTGTTGGAACTTTTTCTATCTTAACGGATTTCATAGTTTTAGAAGATATGGATGCTTATCGTGATGAAGGAATGGGCGATGTTATTTTTGGCGAACCGTTTTTGAGAGAAGTTAGGATTAATGCAAAACGGTTTGAAGGAATGATTACCATTCACAATGGTAATGAAGAAGTTACTTACCAAATGGTGCGATCACATTCGAGGTTTAAACACCACACTAATGAACAATGCAACAAGATGCCACCATTACTGAAGGTAAGTAAAGAGATAGATGACTGAATCTCCGCAACTCATATCAAAAGCATGGGGGGGTTCTACAAAGTATCCTTGAACTTATGACAACGAAAATGTCCAAGATGCGGATATGGAAGAATGGCTCACACGCAGGCACATAAGCTTGCATGAGACCGAATGAGAAGGAAGGAGCTGAAACAAAAGTGCTTTGTTAATACAAATATTCGCGCAAAAACTATATTTATATTTAATGATCTTCATGTTTTGATAATAACAAATATAATGTCATACTACGTAAAAGTTTACGTAAATTATGTTTATTAAGTCGAAAGTTTATAGTTTGACGACAACAAGATCACTTAAGGTATGAATAATGGCATTATTAGAACATAGTTAATGATCAAAGAAAAAATATTATCATTTGCATAAACCCTTTCTAATCAAATAATTTAAGTTAACACATGATTAATTATAAGCTAGTTATATTAATCATGTAAGACAAAATAAGATTAACCATAAGTGGAAACAATCTTTCCAAATCTAGAAAATCTTTTCTTATTGGTGATAAGAAATATTTTGTTCTAGAAGAATCTAATAAACTAGTTTTAATAAGTACAAAACAATATTTTGTATAGATTTAGGGTTAATCATAAAATGACAAATGTTGTCCCAGTTCCTCGGACGGATCCACCTTAACAATGCACGGACCATCTGTATTTAGGATCCGTGGGTCACAGATCCATCCAACTGCTTGGGAATCATTTGAATTTCAAAAGGTTGGCCTATAAATAGCAATCTCTTAGAAACTTCATTTTTAAACAACTCTTGACAAATATTATTCACATACTCTTTTAACTTTTATATTCTTTTGATCATTAGGACTTGTTTACATAATCCAATCAACAAGTCATCAACTCATTCCACTCTTTAGTGAAGGAACACTCAAGAAACGTCAAGCTTCAAGTGTTAATAGTTTAGTTGTGTCCAGTCACTTTGTGATAACATTCATCTTGCATATCTTGTGTTGTGTTATGCGTGTATAATATAGGTAATGATAGAGGGCTAGTGATTTAGGCCCAAAAGTACATAGTGTGTTAGATTTGGTTCTATCTCGAAGAGAAACTCGGTATTTTAGCTTAGTACCGGCAAAGATTAAAGTGACTGTATGGTTTTTCTCCGCCTAAAGGGAGAATGTAGACATAGTAAGATAACTCTCAAGTTGGGGTACTTGGGGAGTGGATTAGGGGGCGAAGAGGAGCTCGTAGCCAAACCGATTTGAAACCATTGTGTCATCGTTTTGTGATCTTTCATATCTTTACTTAGTTCATTATTTGTAGATTACTTATTTACTTATTGCAGATCGCTAACAATACACTTTGTGATATCTCTTGAGTTTCCATAGTCGAATGAATCTAAGTGTTTAATTAAAATGGCTAAAAAACTATCCCAACCCCCCCATCCCCTTCTAGTTTCCACCCATTGATAATCAGAAGCCAAGGTCACTCATTACAATATATTAAAAATAAAATATATATATATATAATATATATATTATATATATATATAATGGTCTGAGGTAACTTTCAACAAAATTACCTTTAACTAAAGTGAATAGTGCAAAAATTTCACAATAGATATATATACTGAAAGTACGATATATTCCCTTTGAAACAAAAAAGTTCAAACCGGACCCGGGTCGTTTTATTTACCGATGAGGCGTGAATTGAAAATCGAGAATTAGTTTGTGGAACAATGCTTGAATATCACAAATTTGAATTTGGTTTTCTATTTCTACAGGAAAAACAAGTAGGCAAGCTAAAAACACTAAAACAATTACGAATTTTAAGCTAAAACGAATAACGGGAATCTAAAAACGAGCACAAATTATCAACTGTGTAAAATTTAAACCCTACACAGGATTATTTTTTTAATTTCTAAACCTCATAAACATTAAAAGAAAATTTTCTAAAAAAAAGAATTATATTTTTGTATTTTTTATGAATTTTTGAAGGTTTAAAACTAATTAAATGATTTAAAAATAACAAACTATTTTGTAAAAATTCTAAAAAATTTAAAGAAAATAACTAATGTTATAAAGTTTATGAGAAAAATAAGTATGGTGAAAGAGCTGTCCTAAATAAGCTGGGAAAAAGCCAATAAGCACTCGAAGTGCTTATGGCTTATAGGTCTGAAAAAAGGGTTAAAAGGAAAATGGTGTGAAGTGATACCAGATTGCCCTACTGGTGTAGCTGGTAAACGTGTGTGTGTTAAAGGCTTGGGAGTTGGGTTGAGGTCAGGGGTTCGAGCCTTGCTAACCCTTGACTTCCCTAATTCCTAAGTTTTTTTTATTTTGCAAAATTTTTGAAACAACTTTTTAAATAAGCTAAAAATAGGCCTTTTTAAAACTGAAAACTTTTTATGAAAAGCACTCAATAAGCAGTTAAAACAGATTCAAATAAGCAGTTTACCACAACCTTTTAAGCACTAAACAAATTTTAACTTTAAACTAATTTTAAACAAAATAAGCTCAAATAAGCTTCAAATGACCAAATAAGGTACAAACTAACTTAAACTCATCTAATAAGCAAATGCAGACCATAAAAAGCACTTTTGAACAAGAAATAAGCACATAATTCAAATAAGCAAAAACCAGTCGCAAAATGGTAGATAAGCAACAGTTTAACAAGCTACTTTTAAGACTGATTTTAAAGGGCTTATTGGATAAACCAAGGTCTGAAAATGCAAACTCAATAAGCCAGAACTACAAAGTACACAAAATAAGCAAATTTGAGCATATTAAAACACAGAATAAGCAAGATATAAGCAATTGAAAAGGGCTAATCACAAAAAAGAAAGATTTTTGAAATTTTGATTAAGACAAAAACAACAACTTTGCAAGCTAACTTTTAAGCAACCAAATAAGCTAGAAAAGCTTAAATAAGCTTAGAAACTTTAACTAGGGACTAAAAACTACTTATGCTAGCAAAATTATAAGCCTAAAACAATACACTACTAGAAGTCCAAGATTGAAAACTTAAATATTTATAAAGACCATTAAGCAAACAAATGAAAAAACAGACTAGGTTTAAAACTTCAAACAACAAAAGCAAACTTCAAATAATGAACTCTAATGCATTAAGATAGCATAAACGACAACAAAAACATGCACTGAACATTAATTCAAACCAATGATCAAAATAAGCAATTTAAAAACATAAAATTACCACATATTCAAAGTATGCTTTCTCAAAACCTTAAAACACAAAATCAAACTTAAACCCTAACCTACAACAGATTATATATCCTACAAATGATTAACCAAAGTTGGAAAATGGTCAAAAAGACCTAAGCCAGTACTAACCAATTGTTAGTACTGCTTTCCCCAAAACAACCCCTTAAAAGACAGATTCAAAATTTTAACTTGTAAAAACACAAATATAAACTTAAACCTTGAAATACCAGATGTTGTCAAGCTTATATTACACCCAATGAACACATTTAAACCATCAAATAAGCCAAAACAATAAGCTAAACAATTATGCTAATTTTTATGACTTATTTTTTTCTTTTCACTGATTTTAGACAAAACCAAGTTAAAACAAATATTTAGATCTATATAGAAGCATAAAACTTCTCGGTAACTTCCTCCTCGCTCCAAGGGCATTACTCATAACTTCTCGGCTCCACATACTCCACAATCAAATAGGGTAGTAGAAAGAAAGAATAGGACCTTACAAGAGATGTCTAGGACTATGATTAACGAACAAACTACTCCACAAAAGTTTTGGTGTAATGTCGTTGATACGTCAACTTACATACTAAATAGAATATTAATTCGACCAATACTAGGAAAAAAACCTCTTATGAAATATTACAGAGGTAAACCCTCTTTAGAATAATTTAAAGTATTTGGAAGCAAGTGCTTCATTTTGAATACTAAAGACTATCTAACCAAGTTTGACCCAAAGTCACACGAAGATGTTTTTTAGGGTATTATCAAAATAGTAAAGCTTATGTAGTATTAAATAAGCATTCAATAAAAGCCTAAGAATCACTCAACGTGACATTTAATGAAAGCCCTCCTCCTATCAAATTATCACCATTGGTTGATGATGATGTTGGTGAAGAAAAAGCCATTAAAAAGAATAGTAAAGTAGTAAATAATAATAATGAAGAAGATGAGTCGATAGAAGTTGACAAAACCGTTAACATTAAGGAATCCAAGAATCATCCTCTAGATCAAGTCATAGGAAATCTAAATCAAAGAACCTTAAGGTCTCAAGCCCAAAATCATAGTAATTTCTTTTGCTTTATATCTACAATAGAACCTAAAGATGTCAAAGAGGCATTAAAAGATGAATGTGTGTGTTGTTCTATGCAAGAAGAACTAAATCAATTTTGTAGCTAATGATGTTTGGATTAGTCCGCTTTAACCTATGAGTCAATCGGATCAAAGGAATAAAAAGGGTTCATTAAGAAATAAATTAGATGAAAATTTATAGTATCTAGAAATAGATGCTAGATTAGTAGTCACAAAGATATAAACAACAAGAAGGAATAGATTATGAGTGAAAAACATATGTGCTCCCAGAGCTAGATTAGAGTCTATTATCAATACTTCTTGCTATTGCTCGTGGCAAATGATTTACATTATATCAAATGATGTAAAAAGAGTGCTTTCCTAAATCGGTTTTATAAAACGAAGAGGATTATGTTGCTCAAATACCTTCCGGGGTTAAATTGATTTCAAAAACCAAACTATGTTTAATAAACTTAAAAAGGCCTTTATGTGGTCTAACAATCTCCCAAAGCTTGGTTATGATAGACTAAAGAGCATTTTTGATAAAACTGAGTATTCAATAGGAATGGTCGATGACACACTTTTTACTAATGAAATCAAAGTCACATCTCACATCTGTTCAAATTTATGACGACAACCATTATATCTGTTCCACAGTCAAAACTTGTGTGATGATTTTGCAAAAATCAAAGAATGACGAGTTGGAGATGAGTTATGATGGGGGACTTGACTTCTTGTGTCTAAATAAAACAAATGGAAGAACGAATATTTTCAAATCAATCCAAGTACATCAAGGAATGTTAAAGAATGTTCGGGTTGTCCGATACCAACCAACCAAGACGCCTGATTGTCAACGGAGATCAAAGCCACCAGGACGATTAAGCTGACTCCGTGGATAGCTCTAAATAAAGAAGGATATGATTGGTAAGTTACTTTATTTGTTAAACTTCAAGTAGGGCCTGAATATTAATGTTAGTGTTGCTTATTTGCTCGTTCTAAGAAAATCTTAAGATCAACCCATTTAGAAAAGCCGTTAAGCGTATATTAGGTATATTATAGGAACTAGTCACTTAGATTTATGGTAACCTAAAGGCAACCAAATAGAAAATATAATTTATGCCGACACCGACAACGCAGGCCGACTCCGACCACGTGGGCTATTACGTTGATCGAAAAAGCACTAGTGTCGTTTGTACGTTCATGGGTTGTTGTTTAACATCTTGGTTCGCTAAGAAATAAATGGCCCTTACTATCTCCACGACTGAAGCCGAATATGCCTTCGCCAAGAAGGCATGTCAACAAGCACTATGTATGAAACAAGCTCTCATCGACTACGGCATACGCCTCGACGTCGTTCCGATTATGTGCGACAATAAAGGCGCTATCGATCTAAGTAAAAACCCCGTACAATACTCTAGAACTAAACATATAGAAATACGTCATCACTTTCTACGCGACAACGTCCAAAAGGGCAATATTTCTATCGAGAAAGTTGCATCCGAGGATAATATAGCCGATATATTTACTAAACCATTAAAACGTGAAGTATATTTAAGATTAGGATTAGGAATGATGGAACTTATCATGGATAGTGATCATTCATCATCTCAAAAATAATTGTAAGCGGAAATTTTAATGAAGTATTTAATCATTATTCAAAAGATGTTAATTCTCATTACAACCTCCAATTACAAAACTTTCGATCATGAACATAATCGAGAATAGAATTTTACTAGGTAAAGAAAATATCAATAAAATGACCATAGATACTTTCAAAATCCACATGTATGGTCAATACATGAAATTACGAAATCAATTGAAAAAGACGAAAAGAACAATCATCGAATTACAACTCACACTTGTGTTGATGATGTTTTGTTGAGTCTAAATATTCATAAATGATTGTGTTATTAGTAATGGTCGAAATTATGCTAAAAGATAACACACTCCTAGTAGGATCGACTACGTTGAAATTTCATCAGGAAACTCATGACAAGTTGTACGGTTCACTCAAAACTTGGACGTCGACTCCGAAAATTATATCACATACTCCTAATAGTAAATATAACATATTCCAATTGCCAAAAACACAACACCTTATCTTAATTTGCTCGATAATCAACTTTGTCCGTATATGTGGACACCTGCGGACTACAGATCCACCATAGGGAGATTCGTGCGTTGTTTAGGTGGATCCGTGTATCAACAAGATTCTCTACATTTAAATAGTTGGACCACTTGTGTAACACCCCTAAAAATGGGTTGCAGCGGAATATGTTTCCGGGAGCGTTACTTCATAATACCATTGCACAAGACATGAGAGAACGACCTCTAAACCTGTCATTTGAAAAGTAATCTTGTATTTTTTAGACTCCAATACACATCAAGTATGTCATGTAGCTTGTTCACCTGACAAAAATATGCTTAAAAGTGTCAACATAAAGTTGGTGAGTTCATAGGTTTTTGTAAATATAAATATTGAACCAAAGTTTTGTAAAGTATGTATGACCGTTCCAATCCTTGTATGTTTACCAAAATGTATGTATGAATGTTTGAAATCAAAGAGTTGTAAAGTATGCATGACCATTTCAATCCTTAAATAGTCATAAAAGTTAAGTATAGTTGGACCACCATTGTTCAAAGTATGTATTGCCACTTTACTCAAGGCAATGTAAATATTCATGTGTGTATAAAACAATGATTACGATTACTCTAAGTTCATGAAACTGTTGCGTAGACTTATATGTATGCCACTTTATTCAAGGCACCATAATTGTTCGTGTGTATGTGGTTGTTGGCCCTGTCCATACCAATCCAGTTGTGCTTCGACATGGTATAACGTTCGTTTGTCCAATGATAGTTAATCACACGAACGGGGATTGTCAATCCTAAATAGATCTATTTTATAACATTCGCGCTCACCCTCCAAGTAATTTACAGTTCATGCAACCTAAGCTAATCCATAATCATTTGGGTAAAGGTACAGTAATGTCCTTGTTTTCAAAAATAAAGTGAAACAAGCAATGTATTTTGTCCCAAAGTAAGTAATTGAGTATGCAGACTAGTTTGTAAAATGAATTGTAAATGCACATGTAATAAATTCAAACCAATCTTGTAAATGAAATTGGTAACAAGCATGTTCTCACCCCAAAAGTTATAAA
>BQNB010028062.1:0-57010 GCA_026074375.1 Tanacetum coccineum | reverse complement strand
AATTTCTGTGATTATAAAACAATACTTTTGCATGACAATTATGCCAACTAACATACAAGCTGAAATGCAATTCAATCCAATCAATCAAACCAACACTGAGTAGGCGTACTCATCCGATCCCTCAGACACCAAGCAGACGACCTAAATCGCTCTTGGATCATACCAAATCCTTTTCCCTCTAGCTCAGGCCATGGATACCCGCAAGTAACCCTCCTGACTAGGCCACAATACCTTCCACTAAACAGGCCATGGATACCCGCAAGTAACCCTCCTGACTTAGTCCACATCTCAATATCACATCACATAACATGTAGCACATAACGCATATCAGTCACATAATAGTCCATGCATTTACACTAACACATAATCACAGGAATTTAAAACTCTTTTCAACACTTGCATCATTTCCATCCCAAGTTTAAAACGCAATAAAAAGTGGGACTATGTAACTCACTTGAATGCTCAAAACGCAACTTCCAATTCCTATCACACAACTATACAAATAAATAAAAACAGTTACTCGTGACCAAGCTAAAAGCTCTAGTCCATGTAACACACATATATGATGGATGTCGAAGGGTTTGATTAACCATCATGGGTCACCCCGACACCATGCCCAACCTTAACCACCTCATTAACACATTACACTAGTTAACTACAATTTATTCAAAAATGCAGAATTTTAGTGTATCTTTACTAACTTAAAAACCTTACTTGCTGACCTTCATAAATTATACCAAAAATCACCTAAGTTCATTTATGAGTTTACTAACTACCTTGTGATTCCCAAGCTCTCATTACATGTGCAACTATCCCAAATAAAATCCAACTTCAAAACTGTCCCAATTCGGATCTGATTGCACACTAAAATGTATGGCCCTAATTACCATACTTAGACACACAATCAAAAGCTATCCTTCTAGGGTTTCTTTATATACATATTGAACCTAATCACTATAGATTGGTTATCACTAATTCCACTTTTAAGTTAGGGTTTTACCCTCCTAAACATGACCTAATTCTGACCCGTATTCACTGTTTTGACCACTTTTCTTGTTACGACCAATTGACTAACTTCCCTACCTCAAAAACCTTCGAGGCCAGACTTTTTGAAAACTAGACTCTCTGAACTACAATTTAGACATACGATTCATAAAAAGAAACGTTTTTATCAATGAGATATCATCATTTGAACACAGCCCTAAAATCTGGTCAACCTTAAATCATGTTTTAACGCAAACCCTAACATGCAACATGCATGATCATAACCCTAAACTAACCCTAATCATCATACCATCATTAAAGTTCATATATAATATGTATTTTATGTAAACCCTAGATCCATCATAAATCATGTTACATGAATATCATAAACTAGCTAAGATGAACATACTTACCTTGAATGCTAGCACCTAAATAACAATTCTTGAATGTTCTTGGATCAAACACCAAATTTGACACTCCTATGGTTTTTGAGGGCTTGAAATCGCAGGCATAAAGGGATAGGGAAAAGAATTATGAGCTAGGTTTATTGTATATGTACCCTAAGTATCCTTATCCCTTAAGACTTAGAGTTTGACAAAGCTTAGGCCTCCTAATCCTCATCCTAACCCTTTAGCCGATCGTCCCCCCTTTACTATTTTATTATTTTTTTATTTAATTATTAATTAACTAATTATCTTCATTACCTTAAGTTTTCATAAAAATCTAAGCTAATTTGGGTAAACTTTTTTTACATAAACGCTACTTACTAAACTTTCTAAAAATAACTTTTCATTTCACATTTCACTTTCTATATTTAGAAAGTCTACTATAAATATCCAAATTTCACTCACATCACGTATTTCCAACACGATACATTTCCCATAAACGCGTACACAAAATCATCCAACTATTAATGTAGCATTACACGCAATACGCCCTACCTTTCCATTATCACTTTACGTGAACAAATGGAATACTCATCACCACACAGAAACGCACTCAAAATGAGATGATCATACAACTCAAAATGATTTTATGCACCTATTCAAACCACTTAGCACACATATATAACACATAGCACACAAGAAATCAGACAAAACAAACTCTTAGCCATTCCTAAAGGTATCACTAACCTGATTAAATCACGGATGTCACAGTATCCCCTCCTTGAGGAAATCTCGTCCTGAGATTTAACTAGCAGGCTCAACAACTCGGTCCACGAACAACTGTGGATACTTAATCCTCATCTGGTCTTCGTGTTCCCAAGTAAACTCAGGACCACGTTTCGAATTCCATCTAACTTTCACAAGTGCTATTTTCCTACGTTTTAACTTCTTAATTTCTCGATCCATAATCTCTACAGGTTCCTCGACAAAACAAAGTGTCTTGTCGACCTTTATCTCATCCAATGGCACATGCAAACTAGCATCCGCCAGACACTTCTTTAGATTTGACACATGAAAGGTGTCATGCACGCTATTCAACTCCTCAGGTAACCTCAACCTATAAGCTACAAGGCCAATCCTTTCAAGGATCTCAAATGGTCCTACATATCTCGGTGCTAACTTACCCTTCTTTCCAAAACGCACTACGCCCTTCCAAGGCGACACCCTTAATAAGACCCGATCACCCACCTCAAACTCTAACGGTTTACGTCTCTTATCTGCATAGCTCTTTTAACGATCTCTCGCCGCTTTGAGCTTTTCCTTTAATAATACCACCTTATCTGTCGTCTCTAGTACTAACTCAGGTCCAATCTAACCGCCCTCTCTAATCTCTGCCCATAGAATAGGCGACCTACATTTCCTTCCATACAAAGCTTCAAACGGAGCACACCGAATGCTCAAATGATAACTACCACCAAAATTGATAACACATGCCCTCATTATATCTTCCAAAGTCTGAATCATACATTCACTTTGTCCATCCGCTTGAGGATGCTAAGCAGTACTCAAATCCAATCGCGTCTCTAACACTTTCTACAACGTCTGCCAAAACCACAAGGTAAATCATCCATCTCAATCTGAGTTGATCATCACCAGAATTCCATTCCTTGCTATTATCTCATCAATATAAATCCTTGCCAACTTCACATCTTGAAATCTTCTTGTATAGCTAGAAAATGAGCTAACTTGGTCAGTCTATCGACCATCACCCAAATCACATCATACTCACTACTTTGACCTTGGAAATTTAGTGATAAAATCCATGGTGATTCTATCTCATTTTCACTCAAGTATCTCAGGCTGTTGCAGCAAGCCAAAAGTCTTTGACATTGCAGCCTTCACCTCTTAAACAAATCCGACAATTGCTAACATATGTAGCTATATCCTTTTCTACACATAGCTACCAATACATGTATCTAAGGTTATAGTACGTCTCATCCGCTCCCGGATGTACCAAGTATCTTGATGCATGGGCCTCATCCATTACACTTCCTACTAATAGAACCTAAATTCGATCCATAAAGTACAAACTCTCGTCTCCTTTTCTTTCCATCTGTTGATCTAAACCATGTAGCCTTTCTGCGAGTACATTCTCTTGCTTGAACGCCTCACTTTGGGCTGAAAGTATCATTCATCTTACTCGTCTTGATTTCACTTTCTCCTTTCTACTCAACGCATCACCCACTACATTCGCTTTATCAGAGTATCACACAAATCATTCTTCAAAGTCTAAAAAGCCTCTTCTTGTTCTACGCTTCACTCATACTTATGATTCCTCTCACTTAGGGAAGTAAGGGGGGTCAACAATCTTAAAAAAATTCACGATGAACGTCGGTAGTAACTTGCCAATCCTAAGAATAATCATCCAATTCCTTACTGCCTCACTCTTACTCTAGTTCATGTGAATCCGTTATGGTTGACCACGTGACTAAGAAAATGCACTTCTTCCAACCAAAACTCACACTTAGAAAACTTAGCATACAACTTCTCCTTCCTCAGTGACTCCAACACTAACTTCAAATGAACTTCATGTTCCTCCTTCGACTTTGAGTAGTCCAGAATGTCATCAATGAATACGATGACAAACCTACCTAAGTATGGTTTGCAAACCCGGTTCATTAAGTCCATGAAAACCGCTGGTGCATTGGTTAACCCAAAAGGCATAACCGTAGACTCAAAATGTTCATATCTCGTTCGAAATGCGGTCTTTGGAATGGCATCCTCATGCACTCGTAGCTGATGATAACATGTGTTAGCCTTAATTTTATTAAGACGAACAAGAATGTTATCGGTCTTATTAGTCAAAATTAGTCTTGTTAAGTAGAAGGCTAGTTGGGTTCAACGAGCTTGGATTGTAATCTAATATTGTCCGTGTTTTAGGCTCAAAGCCCAAGATATGCCAAGCCCGCATTCCTTTCACACTCCTACATTACCTCTCAAGACCAAACACCCTTAATGATGAACACAAGCCAATAGAATTCTACAAATCCTATAGAACCTGGAGAGTGCGAATGAATACTTTGATTTACGGAACCGAGGGTGATGGGCCTCTACGCTTCTGCTGCTCTACACTCTGAACGTAAAGAATCACTAATCCATTAACCTTTCAAAGACAACTTCGAATAAGAAACTAACCACAAGTCTTGTCAAAATTTCATACCTAGTGGAAAATTTGAAAATCAATTGACATTGTAATAGATTTCTTAAGTGTGTTTCCTTGTTATTACGTTGCAGAATATAACAGAGAATTTTTAGAATACGGAGATCATGGAATGAGTGATGTCAAGGAATGATTATGAATTATACAGATGAACAAATATTGAAGGTAATAATGATAATGATTAAGGAATTGTTTGTACAAAACAGTTGAAAAAACCTTTTTTTGTAACGGTTAGTTATATACATAAGCCTACCTATTTTATAATTAGTCACTATACAAAAAAAGCGTCCAACTCCTTATAACTTAGAATTTCTAAATTCATAGTTCGGAGATTAATAATTTCCTTATTCCAATGACAGAAGTGACCTAATCATTTCAATAAGAACTCATAAAATCCTCTGACCTAAGCATAACAACATGAATGGTAAAGTGTAGAAAAAAAAAAGACAAATTAATGAAAATTTTCCCAAAATGATTTTTTTAGATTAATAATTTTGATATAGTGATTTATGAATTAGTCAAAATACTGAACCTCCCATAGATAATCGAGGATGATTAATTTTTAAGTTTGCAAAGATTAGAGAGTATTCAAGTATTGAAACATAAATAGAATCGATGGACTTGATAAAATGTCGATTTGATATCAAGCAGAAAAATAACAAGGAATGGGTAGCTAAAATCACACTTTATTAATTCATGGATAACTTTAAATATCTAATAAGAGATTGATAACTTATGCTACGTCTCCGACATGATTCTAGAATAATAACAAACGAAAAGATGTAGGCCTGTTATGAAGTAAATTGGAATTTTTTTTTTTCAAATTGAAGAAAAATTTTCCCACCCTGATTGAACACCTTGGAAAAATTATCCCTCCGAAGTTGGATTTTTGATACCGCCTAGAGGTAAAGAAATCCTAAAGTGAACAAAAACAAGATCGGCTCTAAGTATGCTTTCTTGTGGCCTTGTTGTTTGCTTTTGAGCACTGATTCACATAATGTCCTTTCTTTCCACAGGCATTACAAGTTACGAATAGATTATTGGTTGATCTTTTGTTTTTGCAGTTCTTGGTTAGATGTCCTATCTTGTTGCAAGTTTGACACTTGATAGTGCAAGGACCTATGTGATGTAGGGTGCATCTTTCACACAAAGAGATGATTTCAAGTAGATACCCATAGGGGCAGTATAAAGACCTGAAGTTTCTTGCTTCCTGTTCTGCTGTTGGTGGTGATCATTGTTACGGTTGTTATAGTTTATAGTAGTATTCTGATTAGATGTTGTTCGATGATGTTTTCCCTTATCTATCCTCAAGCTTTCGTTTATGATCAATAGCTTTCTTGCCGCGAATCAATTGCTTTATTACTGATCCTTAAATCTCCTGCTATGTTGATGCTTGCCTCCAAATTTTGAGCCTTCAAAGGCAGTAAACATTTTTCCCTTCTTTTCAAATACTTTCTAGGTTAATCCATATTTGATGTAAAAGACCATCCCATAATTTTTTTTATTTTTTTCCCCGCTCGTTTAGGTTTAGTAACCCATGATTATTGGGCATAAGACGCTGAATTCTTAAATCTCCTAATGTAAGTCTTAAGATCATTTTCCTTTCACAAGCAATTGAAAAATCGTCTTTCCATCTTCTGTGACTTCATTCAGGTAATCCTTATTTTTTAAGAATCCCCCTTTTATTCAATTCATTCAATGATTTGATGGCTTGATCTATTCCAGTAGTTGAACAGATGAATCTTATTCCCCCAGACAGGGCATTCATCGGTTAGGTACCTGGAGCAGAAATGTCACTTTGTTTTCCCTCTGCACAGATGTACGAGAAAATAACGTTTCAGACCGCTCAAACCAGCGACTGAGGTCAACTGCTCCGTCCGTACCATTGAAGTAGAAAGGATGACACAAACAGGAACTCTTTAAAGTATCCCTGTTTTTGGCTACAAAGGATATTTAGTAAGGTCCCCCTGTTTTTATTCCTGTTTTATATGGAAATTACCTAGCACTTGCAATTGATTCAGCTTGTGCATTTAGAGCTGAGGAAATGGCCATCATTAATCAGTTGCTGGATGACAACTAAAGTTTGGATGGTGTTCGGATGTTGACGTCCCTTATTTGGGAGCACTCTTATCACATTAGAGAATACTACATATAGAATGACATCACAAGTATGAGAATGTAAAAAAGAAAGAGTAATGCTATTTTTTTTGAATTTAAAGCACTTAAGTTAATGGTATAATGAGAAGATGGAGATAATATGCAAATGATTGGAGATGGTTGATGACAGGAGAGATAACTGGATGTTATGAAATAAAGGTACAAAAAACGGGATTGCCTTTATAAATATCTAGTCTTTTTTTACAGTACATAGTCAAGGATTTGACAAGCATTTATATTATATATAACCACACAATCCCCATTCTAGGAATAAAGCTGAAACTAGTTTAAGAAGTTCTGTTGATCTTTTAAAGCCAGTAGATGACATCGCTACAGATCCGACTGATCCTATTTGGCCGGTCAGAGCTTGGCATTTCTCAATGATTCGTTCAAGATCAGAAATTCGTAGTGACCAAAATCAATCTTATCTTTTTTGGCCTTAATTTCTTTCCTTTTGAATTTTTAATTAAACTTTGAGAACGGACTCTCTCAAGTTCGATTTTTAGTTCGTTACTTATTTCATTTTATGTTATCAATCTATTAATACTTCATCTTCCATTTTCTCATAACGGTTTCAAACGAAGGGATTGATGTTTATGGGACGCCTTGCAAACGCTAGCGAAAAGTAACAGCAAAAAAAAAAAGTCAAACTTCTACATAGATTCTCATGATGTTTTACAGAACATTCTTATCAGAACATTTTCCTAAGTGGTTTCTGAGGAATGACGGGGGGGGGGGTTGAGGTGGGGTGGGGGTAGGAGTAAACTGAAAGGAGGTGGATTACCAAATTACAAGTTTTTTGAAAAAGTTCCGAGATGAATAGAATAACGTATATATTAGGAGGAAGATGGGAAACAGATTACGTTTTCTTAGAGGTTAATCGTAAAAACTGCAGAACTAACTAACTCAAAGCACCACATCACAAAGCAGTTTGTCCCTCGGACCTCATTCAACCCCCTCGTCATCTTCAGTTTCCTTACCACTTCACATGCAGTGTATCCCAAGTGTCCCAAATAAACCATACTCCACCCCAGCAACATCCAGAACCAACCCCCACCTCAAACAATACTCCTCTGCATCGCCACCATGTAATTCACCACAACACAAACTGCTCAATTACCGCCGCTAACCCCTACCATGCTACCCAAAGACGATTGAGTCAAAACACGAGCTTATACCTGCAAGGATATAGTACAGACACAACATAGAGGAAAAAGTACCAGAGTATCGGAAGTAAGCGGCGAGTTGGAGGAAGAGACAATTCGATCTGACTAACAACCCATGTTTGTAAATAACATAAGTTTAATTATGCAAAAGAAAATAGAATGTATCTTTACATACTGATCCAGAATGTCTGAGTGGGCACGAGGACTTTGATGTCTACAAAAAAAATGTGGTTATATGTTAAGGTTTGACTTGTTCTTTATAACCCTAGGGCGCTGAAACCAATTCCTTGTACCACCGCCCCCCACACCCCCTATATTTTACAATATACACGTAATCTAATCTAAGGTATTACTATTCATAGGAAAACAATAATCATAATCTAGAGAAAACGACCCAAAAGAGACGTTTGTTTCAAAAGAGTACGTTATGATTCACTTCAAATCCAGGAGTTTAACAAAGGCAGGTAACCCCCAAAAATCTAAGTTACAACAATGTGAAATGATAACCTCAAAATTTTAGCAATCTTCATGTCCATAGCCACTCACCCGTGCCGTAAGTTTGCTCAAAATTACCTAGATATAAACATGCCTAAAAATCAACTAAAGTGTGAGTGAAATTCATAGGTTTAGAAAAATCATTTGAATACAATGTCATATTGGTTAATAATAGTACAAAAAAACACCATTAATTATGAAAATGGTATTGTAATGAGTCCCTTGGTCAACGTTTTATTAATACCCGTTATTTTAAATAATTGCAAACGAATAACAATTAATAAAGTAACAAGTGTAATACTTACATTACTGCGTTATTGTCTTGTTTGGTCTGTTTGGTCTGATTGGTCATGTTCCTTGTCTGGTCTAAGCTCATGGCACACAAACTGACTAGTGTATATATATACCCAAAATGATGTGATATATATATAGAGATAATGGCCCTCGGTGTAGGTAATTGCCATATACCTATGCAATTCAAATATAGTGTGTTTGGTTACCTATCCGGCTAACACAAACAGGATTCGTCAATCCTGATAGAAATCCTATCCACAATATTCGCGTTTCACGTACCGTAAGTGATAAATGGTCCATGATAATGAGATTATGACTTTCGGCATAAAGTAACTTAACATTAATTGAAATTGGTAAATCTTAAAACGAATTTTTTTTAACACATATATCGTTAAAAACACTTGTATTCATAATTTATAGCAATGTATCTCCCCCTCACTTGTTTATGAAAATTAAAATGCGAGGACTATGAATTCACAATTCATATTGAAAAGTAATCATATTGTTATAAGATAAACGAGTATTCAAAGAGTATCTTGTAACACAAGCATGTATCCCTCCCCCCTCGCGGGTTTAAATAAAACTTGTAAAATAAGTAATAGGGGCCGAGGGTTATAAACTTCACCTGATTAGGTAAATGCAATAATTATTTTCAAGAGGAAAGCCTGACGAAGCCTTATCACAGATCTTAGATTAACACGGGAAAGGATGATATCGCCAAATGGAATTAGTAAACAGACCACGTCAGACGCAACCTGAGTAAATATGTTCAAGTTTTAAGGAAGATTTGTACTCTAGAACTTTGTTCAGATAGTCCAAGTATAGTAATGATCTTAATAGAAGATTGGAATTATTAGTATCACCGTTCTCGTGCCATCATAATTCAGAAGTCATTCAGTAAACGTTAGAGGAGCTAGGGCACTTTAAATTGGTAAACCACAACCCAACAACTTCAGTCAGAACGTAATAACCAAAAGAAAACATCTTAAAATGAATGCTCCCTTTATTGTTATACGAATAATAATCCGTTTTAACGTTATTAAAATCATATCTGGAAATGTTAAGCACAGTAAAGCAGATGTTTAATTAAATGAAATTTCTTTGTAAGGTATTAAAATATGTTTTTATTAATACTTTTTCAAAATGTTACATTTTAGACCCTTGAGAATTGAAAAAGTTGCTAAAATATACCCTTGGGGTTTGCCGTATTAACGAGTTTTAGGTCCTTCAATTTTAAAAAGATATACCTAGTAAACACCCATGTACTTTGAAAAGTGACATAATAGACCCTTATAGTTATAACTTTGATAAAATGACATATTCAGGCCCTTCAAGGATTAATTTCACAGAAATTACGATATATACCCCTTGCATGGATAAATATTTTACAAAACCTGTCCAAATTGCTTATGCAACTCATTTTAAGTTTTTTAAATGAAATCAGCAGGTTTATATCTTTATTAATAATAAGCTCAAAATATAAGTTTAACGAAACGAAAGTTTAAAATAACGATTCGTTAAGCTAGGAAGCAAAACGGGTTAAATTAGGGTTTCAAAACGTAAACGCGCGGGTTTGAAGCTCAAATTCTTTCATGACTTATCAAAGAACTTATTTTAATGTTAGCTTCGTACGCCTAGAATAACGACTCCGAGGCTTTAAGGCTTCAATACTTCTCTTGATTACTTCTCTTGGATCTTATTAGGAACTTAATGGAGCAAAGAGTTTCAGCCATTGATTGTGTTATAGAAGAGTTAAGTTGGGGCTGATTTTGAAAATGAGGCATAACACCCATATTTATAGAAATTTTGCATATAAAAAAACATATTACACTACCACCTTACAACCAAACACAAATAAATGCAATCATGGTCACAATTCTAAGTGTGTGATGCCTTTATAATTATGTTGGCCACCATAATTATAAGTGTCTCCTTTCACACGTGTACTTACTTCAAAGACTACCCATTTCAATCATAATTCACATATAAGCACATATTCCATATTACATATCTTAAACCACTCTAACTTAACACATAAAGGATGCTCTATCAAGTAACTACTTACTTATATCAAAATAAAATTGAAATGACATAAAGGAACGAAAGTCTCACCACAATTCCCATAATACAAAATATCCAAAAGAAATAATCAATAACAACATGATGAGGTAAAGGACGGGATAAACTTATGCAGGCCCTTGCTTAGGTTTGACTTTGCTTTTGCAAAAGTCACCCGACTTCGCGGGTCCAAGCCTACTACGAGCATCTGATAGGAGATCTAAGTCAACCTCCTTCTCTGACTCTTCAACTACCCTTCCTCCTTTAGTCCCTCGAGAGGCTCCTCCTCAATTGGCTCCTTTTTTGAATCTTTTGATATGGAGTAGCTCGTAGGTCGAAATAAAATACAGAGAAAAGCAAGAAAACAAAATGCCTAGATAGCTAAATATATAGATCCTATTATGCAGCTATATGAAGGACTCCTAGGTTATAGTCTAGGTCAAACCACTTAGTTCTCTAAAACCTGGCTCTGATACCAATCTGTCACACCCCGCCAAGGGGGAAACGCGAGGCGCAACGAGAAAAGGAATCATCACAAAACATTGGCGTCTATATAGAAAAACTAAAACATGCATAAAATATAAGGTATAGACACGCAGTGTCATGAAAATACCCAAACACATCAACAAAATCCAAAAGGCGTCTGACATTGAAATGAAGGCAGTTCATGCCAACGTCATGACATGCAAACAATCATACATCCTAACAAAGCAAAACAATTAACATTCATCATCCAAAACAAATAACAAAATCTAGATAACTAAACTTCGCCAGTTGCCTACGGTTCATCTAGCCATTTTTCCTAACTTTAATCTCATCCTGCTGAATACTTAAAAATGATGCTTATACGTCAACACAATGGTTGGTGAGAAACATAGGTTTTCAGACACACATATTCAATCATCCCAAAGCAATTTATCCAATTACTGTGATTATAAAACAATACGTACTGCATGGCAATTATGCTAACTAACATACAAGCTAACATGTAAATCCAAATCAACAATCACAACACATTTAGGTAGGCGTACCCATCTGCTCTAACTATATCATAATCAACAATCGATGTCCCTTGACATGCCAAACACAGTACATGCAAGTAAAACCACCAACATTGTCATGCCAAACATAGTACATGCAATTCAATCCAATCAATCACTCAGACACTAAGCAGATGACCTAAATCGCTCTTGGATCATACTAAATCCTTTCCATGGATACCCATAAGTAATCCTCCTGACTAGGCAATAATTCCTTCTACTAAATAGGCCATGGATACCCGCAAGTAACCCTCCCGACTTAGTTCACACATCAATATCACATCACATAACATGTAGCAATAACGCATATCAGTCACATAATAGTCTATGCATTTACACTAACACATAATCACATCAATTTAAAACTTATTTCAACACTTGCATCATTCTATCCCAAGTTTTAAAACAATGTAAAAAGTGGGACTAAGTAACTCACCTGAATGCTCAAAACGCAGCTTCTAATTCCTATCACGCAACTATACAAATAAATAAACACGGTTACATGCGACCAAGCTAAAAGCTCTAGTCTATGTAACACACATATGATGGATTTCTAAGGGTTTGATTAACCATCATGGGTCACCCCGAAAACATGCCCAACCTTAACCACCTCATTAACACATTACACTAGTCAACTACAATTTATTCAAAATTGCAGAATTTTAGTGTACCTTAACTACCCTAAAAACCTTACTTGCTGACCTCTATAAATTATACCAAAAATCACCTAAGTTCATTTATGAGTTTACTAACTACCTTGTGATTCCCAAATTCTCATTACATGTGCAACTATCCTAAATAAAATCCAACTTCAAAATTGTCCTAATTCTGATCTGATTGCACACTAAATTGTATGACCCTGATTACTATACTTAGACACACAATCAGAAGCTATCCTTCTAGGGTTTCTTTATATACATATTAAACCTAATCACTGTAGATTGGCTATCCTTAATTCCACTTTTAAGTTATGGTTTTACCCTCCTAAACATGACCTAATTCTGACCCGTATTTATTGTTTTGACAAGTTTTCTTGTAACCAACGTTTAACCAACATCCAAAACTCAAAATCATTCGAGGTTGGACTTTTTGAAAAATATACTATTTAAAATACAATTTAGGCACTTGAATCATATCAAACACGTTTCTAACATCTAGATATCATTAGTTGAACACAACCCTAAATTCTGCTCAACTCTAAATAATGTTCTAATGCAAACCCTAACATGCAACATGCATGATCATAACCCTAATATAACCCTAACCATCATAAACCATCAAGTAAAGTTTCATATTATAATGCCTGTATTTTAATATAAACCCAAGGATTCCATCATAAATCATGTTACATGAATACGATAAACTAGTTAAGATGAACACACTTACCTTGAATGCTAGCACCTAAACAATAATTCTTGAATGATCTTGGACCAAACACCAAATTCGGCACTCCTAGGGTTTTGGAGGCTTGAAATCGCAGGCACAAAGAGATCGGGAAAAGAATTATGAGCTAAGTTTATTTGTATATATACCCTAAGTATCCTTACCCTTAAGTCTTAGAGTTTGACAAAGTTTACGCCTCCTAATCCCTATCCTAAAGCTTAGCCAATCGCCCCCCCCCCCCATATATACTATTTTATTATTATTTTTATTTAATTATTATTTAACTAATTACCTTTATTACCTTATGTTTTCATAAAAACCTAAGCTAATTTGGGTAAACCTTTTTACATAAACGCTACTTACTAAACTTTCTAAAAATAACTTTTCATTTCAAATTTCACTTTCTATATTTAGAAAGTCTACTATAAATATCCAAATTTCACTCACTTTACTTATTTCCAACATGATACATTTTCCCATAAACGCTTAACACAAAATCATCCAACTATTGACATAGCATTGCATGCAATACGCCATTCCTTTCCATTATCACTATACGTGAACAAATGAAATACTCATCACCAAACATAAACGCACTCAAAATGAGATGATCATACACCTCAAAATGATATCATGCACCTATTCAAACCACTTAGCACACATATATAACACATAGCACACAAGAAACCACACAAAAATAAACTTTTAGCCATTTCCAAAGGTGTCACTAACCTGATTAAATCATGGATGTCACATATAATAGGAACCTCAGCAGGAACCACGGGGATAACAGGGATACTGGTAGGAATAGTGCCAAAGAGAATCACTCATGGGACATGAGAACCCACACTCTCATCAGATGAATCTAACGAAATAGAAATAACAGGAGCTGCCATAACCTGCACAAGCAAAAGTTTATATAAATCTCTTTATATGAAACCATGCTAAGTGCATGCAATGTCGAGAAGTAAGTATGATGCAAAATATGATATGGCAAAATGATGTATAAAATAATTATGGCAATATGATATATATAATTTGCACTTATTATTATTAGATATATATATATATATATATATATATATATATATACACACATATAATATGCTATTATTATTAGATATATATATGCAGGTAAGAACACGTAGGATCACATACTGGTTATAGACCAGACCTAGTATAAGCTACCTGGTTCACTATAACCTTGACTCTGGATACCAATTTGTCACACCCCCAAACGGGGCGGGGTGGATAACACGTGTCCGAGTGTGCTTACGTTTATTACGATACATCACACACGATCAAAGTTAAAGACCACTATATGGGGATGTTTGATAAGATAACTCAGTGATTTGATTTTAAACAAATAAGTCTACAATATTCGTATACATAACGAATTAGTTTTAGGCGGAAGCCTTAAGAAAAATCAGCGAAAACATAACATGTTTTGAAGACAAGAGTATTTGAAATTTAAAGATAAATATTCTTGAAGACACCCGGCAATTGCTATGACAATATCAATTAGCACCTCAAGGAATAATCAGCCGCAAACACTGAGGAAAAACATGTTAAAACAGTCAACATAAAGTTAGTGAATTCATAGGTTTGCAAAAAATTTTGGTATTAAAAGTGGACCGCAGTTTTACAAACACGCATGTGACAGTTATAAAAGATACAAACTTTCACATAAAGTATTTACTGTTGCGCCTTTATCTTTATCGTCAAAATATTATATTTTTAAGCTATGATCAACGATGGCACTCAATTCAAAGAAGCATTTTATTGCATTCAAGAAATTAACTAAAACTGGTATATATCGTTTGTTCGTGTCCCCAAATCTAGTATGCGCTAATTACCCCACCAGGAGAGGGATAATTCGAGTCACCAATTAGAGCTATTACAACATTTGCGCTCACCTTATCATGTACCGGTCGGTTTTTTAAGAAAATTAACGGTTCATGATAGGTCGGGCATTAGTGGTTTATTCGTAAATTAGGCAACACGTAATCGCAGGAAAGGTAACGTAAAGTAACTGTGTCCATAGTTTAAAAACAAGCAATTTTCTTACCCCAAAGTAGTAAAGTAGATATAGTAAAACATAGGGCTATGAACTCACCTTTAGCAGATGGTGAGATAATAATCAATCGAAGAGATATAATGCCAAGAGGTCCTACTTGCGACCTAAATCAATGACACATCTTTGAAAGAAGGAAAAGTATACGAAAAACTTGTACGATATCGTTTATGAGAGAAAAAGTAATCATGAGTGTTTGTGCTTTGCTTAAATTATCAAAAAGTGAACTAAATAAATTACTAGAGTTTTTCACTTATGTTTCAACGTTTTTTAACCAAAAATTACCATTTTAGTTAGTTTCTATTTTAGGAAAGTTTTAGTTTCGGGAGATTAATTACCGATCCCACTATCTGCTAAAATCCATATTTATACGCACTATAGTAACCATTAACGTCTAACTTATGTCTACCTACGCTTATATTTACAAACGTATATTTTTAGAAACCTTAAGCGTTTCCTTAAAATTGTTTAAACGAAATCCTAATTATTCCTAATCAATATATATATATATATATATATATATATATATATATATATATATATATACATATATATATATATTTGATACTATATGTTTTGCTAATGTTTTAAAAGCTTAAATCATCTCGAAAGTGTCTGAAAACTCATTTTACTATTCACATCAGCACCTATATTAATTATTTTGCCGAAAGATGTTTCAAGTTTCATTTGGCTATAACTTGTCCGTTTTAGTGTACAATATATGAAAATCTATCTACTCAAAACGAGCTCTCCAAAACCTACCTTTACGCATAATGAAAACATTCTTAAGTGTCCGCAAACCCAAAAATAAAAACGGATCAGCAACATTATTTTTCGTAAATGCTCCCAAAAATCACACCAAACTTCACAATAATGCCTAATTTATCCTAATCTCCATTCATAACATATCCACAACAAAAATGTAACATCTCGTATTTTACGATCAAGATGAAATCTCGACTCCGTTTCTATTTTTACTTTTGAGGGAATTTTTGTGTTTTACTTGTTAGCCGATTTATCAAAAATCGTCGTTTTAGCTAAATTACGAATCGTGCCTTGAATATTTATTCATTTTAACGTTTGAGAAATCAATAATTACATATTTTTGCTTCGAGTGCTTATTTTTTATTTATTTTTTTTATTTTTATTTTAATACTTTTTGACTTTTATCCGCGTTGGCTGAAACCGTGTCAAAATAGTGTTTTTACAAATATTGTGGAATAAATGTTTTAGAAAAATAAAAATAAAAATATAATTTATAAACTAAATCCTAAAACAAACACACCTTTATATTTGTATTTACTCTAACAAAACCAAAAACCAAACACTCCTTAATATTTTTTTTATATAAACCCAAGCCCAAGTATACAAAAAAAATTATAAAAGCCCACGCTTTTTTTTATATAACCGAAACTAAACAAACGACCCCCTTTTTATTTTATTTTTTTATGGAAATCCAATTCATGATAAATCTTATATATATACCTAAATCCTATTTATTTTCATTTCATATACACACACAACAGTCAAAAACAAAATCTAACGATTCTTTCTTCCTCTCTTCCTCTGTGTTCGACGGCAACAACAAGAACCAACACCACCATCATCAAAAATTCATCAATCAATCTTAAAACACTTCTACACTACTCCTATATAAAACCCCATCATTATTTTCCTTTAAAATTGACCATGCACCAAGATTTCTCAAGTTCTTAATTCTTTAAAGATTTTGGGGTTTTAGAGTTTCATTGATTTTTGGGTGCAATTGAAGCAACAAGGGTCTAATTGCATGTGATATTGAAGGATTTTGGGTAAAAGAAAGTTAAGGTTTGAATTGATTTGTCTCTTTTGAGTTTTTGGCTAAACAAAGAAGAGAAGGAAGGAATTTTGGTTGATCTTTTCTTGGTTTCTATTATGTTTGTAAGTATTTTTTTACCTATTTATTGTTGATTTCTATATGTATGCTTGTGTTTGATTTTCACTCTTTACAAGCATGCATGTTCTTGATCTTATGATCTTTGGTTTGATCTAAAAATTTATGTTATGAAGTATGGGATATGTTTAGGATATGTGTAGTGGCATTGTATGAGGATTGGTTGTGGTTTGGATGAGCTTAGAATAGGATTGGAAGAGTTTTGTAGTGACTGTTTTGGAACAGTAGCAGAAACGTAGGTTTTCCCAAGTATTTTTGGCTTGGAGACTATGATTAAATTACATGGGTGTATAGAGGTAGGTCTTAGCTCCATGTGATAGTTGGATGGTCAACCAATTCCTCCGGATGAGGGAGATATGGTCAAAATACGAAATTAGGTCAAGTATGGACCTTTGATTGGAAAACGTGTTAATCTCCAGGTTCTTGAACTAAAAGTTTAAGTTTTAAAGCTTAGATCAGTACTAGACATCATAGGGAAGGTCCAGCATTTGGCCTCATGTCCATTGCTATTATAGATTAGGATTTATGGTCTTTTCCGTAAAGTGTAGATATTCAATGAAAATTCTGGGTAGAATCTTCAGGGGTAAAAGAGTCTTTTCACCATGGTTCTGAAACATTCAGTAAACAGGGCTTACATTTTTGAAAACTAGACTTCAATTCCTTTCCAGAGGTGAAGTCCTTATGTTTATACCATTTATAGATTAGGAGATACAAGTCGATGAACATGAGTCAATTTCAGAATTTCAATTTTTACGTCTAGTCTAAAAGTTGTAAACGTATATATAACCGTAGCTAAAATTTGAATTAGACGGCAAAACTTGGTAGTTACTTAATTCCATATAAGATCAGGTCACACATCATGTTGGGGAGTAAAAATACCTTGGCCAAGCCTAAGTGCAATGTGCTACATAACTTAGAAACATATCTTATACTTGTCAAAATTTTCTTACGTATTGTTTTACTTATATATAATACTAAGTCGCGTCACGCCTTATAGGTCGCGGCTAAATCGTTGGCACTTTATCTCTTGGTTGATTTCTCACTCGATCATCTTCTACTTACGGTGAGCTCATAGCCCCACCTTTCCTCTTTTAATGGTTTTTATAACTATTTTCGGGGTGAGAATACATGCTCGTTTCACTAGTAAACTTATTGCTTTCTACTACATAAGCGTTACATGACTTGTTTTTACTAAAACTTTTACTTGCTTACTACATGATTTCTAATACCGTACGATACATGATTGTTTACTTATGAATTTATTAAAGCTTGATTTGCTTACTACATGATTTGAAATCATTGAATATCTATTTACAAAACAAAGAGTTTTAAACATATTACTTGTTTTAAATTAGACACAAGTGCTTGAAGGGTATGCTTGACCCGATTATGAGTTTACCTACATGAGTACCTATTGCAAAAAGGCCCCGAATTTCATGCACTGTTAATTACCTATGATGGGTAAGCGCTAGTACATTAAGTAGATCTACTAGGCCGTGACTGCCCTGTCTGGGGTTGTGACATCCATGGCGCGATCACCCCTAAAGGACATTTTGTATTGAGAATTTCTTAAGGTATATTGCAATATTACCTTGTTGAGGGGCAATTGATAACATAAATAAATATGTTGGTTAACGTTTCAGTGGCATAAGCTTAATGTGATAATATATTAATTCATTTACTTGACATTGCATTCATTGCACTGTCGCTGGCTGATCTTAAACCTTGTGGTCCACTACTAAACCTTACTTAATTTGTTGAATCACTACTTGAATTTTGAAAATAATTCTTTAAAATGTGGTAACGCTACCTTTCTTACTAAATACTTATTGATTTATTTCAATACTGCTTTTACTTAAACCTATGAATTCACCAAGATTATTGTTGATGTTTTTGCATGTATTTTCTCAGGTTATTATATTGCTAGCTGAGCATTGGGAGCATTCGAGTCGCGCAGATATCAAAACATTAAGGACTGGGTTTTCTCCACATTCGATAACTTTTAACTTTAAATAAACAAAATGATTCATGTTTAAACTCTTGTAACTTTTGCTAAAAAGAAAATATGGGAACCTGAATTTACTCTGATATTTTAATCGAATGTGCACTTCTTTTAAAACGTCTCTTTTGAAGTCGTTTTCTATAACTTGTACTTCATGCTATGAAGTAGCACCCCAAGTTGTTGTTCTGCTCCGTTGTGATTTTGGTGGTGTTACAGATTGGTATCAGAGCACTCGTTATAGCGAACTAGGTTGTTTTCAAAAAAAAATCTAGACTATAACATTTTTTTTTCGAAAAATTTTAATATTCCTTCACCATTGTTTGATATCTGCGCGCGCTTGCTCCCAAGTAACTTATATGCTCCCTTTTGCATCCTTATTCCTATTATATTAATAATGAATATATAATGCTTGGTTATTATTTTGCTCTCATACGTCTATCTTATGACGTCATATTATTTTCTTTATATCGGTCGGTTATATATACGCTGACCATTCCGATTATCGCGTACTTCTTGTTTTCTTATTTTCTTCCTCGAACGTCAATACTAGTATTATATATGGATACTCATATATATATGAGCTACTCTCCTCTCAAATTCTTACACGTATCTTAGGGATCATCGCCATCTCTATATATAATCGTAATTCCTATAAGTGTTGACTATTTATGGTTATTTTTGGCTATTTTTTTTTGAACTTTCGAGTAAAGGTGGTATTTTAATGGGAAATTTTTTGCTTAAATCCTATTGTATCCTTGCATTAATGAATAGGCTAATATGTTAGGTCCTAGTGGCAAGTTGGATGGAACGCCAACTCTTCCGGATGGTTGAGATACGACCAAAACCCTGGAAACAAACTTAGTGTGTACCTATAATATGTAATGCAGATTGTTAGGCTTATAACTAGATTTATTTGACTTGGAGGCTACTGGGTTTCTACATGGGTGAATGGTAAAACATATGAGGACCATGTGGTTCTTTGGATAAATCCGTAACTATTCCGGATGAATGAGTTACAACTAGAACGGCCAAACTAATCATAAATTGTGCCTAGATTGTCAAAATGAGTTTGAGACCAATATTTTCATATTAAGTGCCCCATTTTCCAATTAAAACTTGTAGGATTTATATAAACTTAAATATGGGTTTTCGTTTTGGGTCAAACAGAGTTATAAAATGGAAATTATGCTAAAACGATAGAACAAGAAAACATTTTAAATAATCAGATTTGGCACATGATGGTAAAATGATAACTTCACTTAGGATCTTAACACTTTGAGTATTTATCTTGTAATCTCAGTAAACTAGAGTCTAACATCTTGTTTAAGGCGAAAACCGTTCGTTTATACCTATTACGAATTTTGAAATATAGGTCCATTAAGTCAGATTGCAAAGGGCAGAAATGTTTATGTAATGATAATTACCTACATATGTGTATAGTACTATGGTAAGTCTTAATAAGTTCTTTTTCTTTGATATTTTATGAGCGATGCGGTGATCTCCGAAACATTAACGTGACTTTATTTTATTTCCTTTTTGATAATATTGACATTCGGTGTACTTTGTCAATTCCACTAGTTATTTTATTGTTCGACTCCGAGTCCGAACACTCTTCTTATGCTTTTGAATCGCGTATGTTGTGTTTGTAATCCATTGTTTTGAAATCTTCCAATTGATGGGAGTACGACTTTATCTTGTCACCTCGGATCGTGCCGTCTTTTGGCACTTACCTTTGGAACGCGATTGACTAACGTCTCATTATTCTTCTCGTTACTTCTTATGATTTTGAAGAATCATGCCGTCAAGTAGACACTCCTTTTTACTTATTGTAACATTGTTTTGATATTGTGTTTTGGGTTGGTCATGCTTAAGTAGGATGATTTATAATCATCTTATTGAAATGAATTAGGACGCTTCTTCATTTGAATAAGGAAATTATAAACCGCCGAACCATAAGTTTATAAATTATTACTTACAAGGATTAGGACGCCTCTTTTTGTAAGTGACAAATTATAAATGAGTGGGCTTATGTGTATCCGACGTAGCATGTGTTCGTCTGTATGAATCATTCTTTGGGCTATGAACTTCTTTCAACCCGTGATTTGTTATATGGATTCTTTCGAATTTGTATCGACCGCAGCGAACTTGATAAGCTAATAGTAATGAACCCTTAACCGTTTCCAAGAATTAACGACTTTTCAAACTATTCGTTTCCAATGGCTTTTTCTTTGAGTCATGTATTTTATCCTTCCTTTTAAGAATTCTTACGACACTCAATCCGTTTGCTCATATTCATTTCATATATTTGATGCTTTGACCTTTGTTCATTCAGTTTTCGTTAAAAACCCCTCATCTCTTCACAAGTAACCATATGACGAATAAGGCGAATTGAGCACCGGGACGACGCTCCCTTAAGGTGGGTAGACTGTAACATCTCGTATTTTACGATCAAGATGAAATCTCGACTCCGTTTCTATTTTTACTTTTGAGGGAATTTTTGTGTTTTACTTTTTAGCCGATTTATCAAAAATCGTCGTTTTAGCTAAATTACGAATCGTGCCTTGAATATTTATTCATTTTAACGTTTGAGAAATCAATAATTACATATTTTAGCTTCGAGCGCTTATTTTTTATTTTTTATTTTTATTTTTATTTTAATACTTTTTGACTTTTATCCGCGTTGGCCGAAACCGCGTCAAAATAGTGTTTTTACAATTTTTAATATTTTAACCACGTGTTTTAAAAACAAATATTGTGGAATAAATGTTTTAGAAAAATAAAAATAAAAATATAATTTATAAACTAAATCCTAAACCAAACACACCTTTGTATTTGTATTTCCTCCAACAAAACCAAAAACCAAACACTCCTTAATATTTTTTTTATATAAACCCAAGCCCAAGTATACAAAAAAATATTATAAAAGCCCATACTTTTTTTTATATAACCGGAACCAAACAAACGACCCCCTTTTTATTTTATTTTTTTATGGAAATCCAATTCATGATAAATCTTATATATAAACCTAAATCCTATTTATTTTCATTCCATATACACACACAACAGTCAAAAACAAAATCTAACGATTCCTTCTTCCTCTCTTCCTCTGTGTTCGACGGCAACAACAAGAACCAACACCACCATCATCAAAAATTCATCAATCAATCTTAAAACACTTCTACACTACTCCTATATAAAACCCCATCATTATTTTCCTTTAAAATTGACCATGCACCAAAATTTCTCAAGTTCTTAATTCTCTAAAGATTTTGGGGTTTTAGAGTTTCATTGATTTTTGGGTGCAATTGAAGCAACAAGGGTCTAATTGCATGTGATATTGAAGGATTTTGGGTAAAAGAAAGTTAAGGTTTGAATTGATTTTTCTCTTTTGAGTTTTCGGCTAAACAAAGAAGAGAAGGAAGGAATTTTGGTTGATCTTTTCTTGGTTTCTATTATGTTTGTAAGTATTTTTTTTACCTATTTATTGTTGATTTCTTTATGTATGCCTGTGTTTGATTTTCGCTCTTCACAAGCATGCATGTTCTTGATCTTATGATCTTTGGTTTGATCGAAAAATTTATGTTATGAAGTATGGGATATGTTTAGGATATGTGTAGTGGCATTGTATGAGGATTGGTTGTGGTTTGGATGAGCTTAGAATAGGATTGGAAGAGTTTTGTAGTGACTGTTTTGGAACAGTAGCAGAAACGTAGGTTTTCCCAAGTATTTTTGGCTTGGAGCCTGTGATTAAATTACATGGGTGTATAGAGGTAGGTCTTAGCTCCATGTGATAGTTGGATGGTCAACCAATTCCTCCGGATGAGGGAGATATGGTTAAAATACGAAATTAGGTCAAGTCTAGACCTTTGATAGGAAAACGTGTTAATCTCTAGGTTCTTGAACTAAAAGTTTGAGTTTTAAAGCTTAGATCAGTACTAGACATCATAGGGAAGGTCTAGCATTTGGCCTCATGTCCATTGCTATTATAGATTAGGATTTATGGTCTTTTTCGTAAAGTGTAGAAATTCAATGAAAATTCTGGGTAGAGTCTTTAGGGGTAAAAGAGTCTTTTCACCATGGTTCTGAAACATTCAGTAAACGGGGCTTACATTTTTGAAAACTAGACTTTAAGTGCTTTCCATAGGTGAAGGCCTTGTGTTTATACCATTTATATATTAGGAGATACAAGTCGATGAACATGAGTCAATTTCTGAATTTCAATTTTTACGTCTAGTCTAAAAGTTGTAAACGTATATATAACCGTAGCTAAAATTTGAATTAGACGGCGAAACTTGGTAGTTACTTAAGTCCATATAAGATCAGGTCACACATCATGTTGTGGAGTAAAAATACCTTGGCCAAGCCTAAGTGCAATGTGCTACATATCTTAGAAACATATCCTATACTTGTCAAATTTTTCTTACGTATTGTTTTACTTATATATAATACTAAGTCGTGTCACGCCTTATAGGTCGCGGCTAAATCATTGGCACTTCATCTCTTGGTTGATTTCTCACTCGATCATCTTCTACTTACGGTGAGTTCATAGCCTCACCTTTTCTCTTTTAATGGTTTTCATAACTATTTTCGGGGTTAGAATACATGCTCGTTTCACTTGTAAACTTATTGCTTTCTACTACATAAGCGTTACATGACTTGTTTTTACTAAAGCTTTTACTTGCTTACTACATGATTTCTAATACCGTGCGATACATGGTTGTTTACTTATGAATTTATTAAAGCTTGATTTGCTTACTACACGATTTGAAATCATTGAATATCTATTTACAAAACCAAGAGTTTTGAACATATTACTTGTTTTAAATTGGACACAAGTGCTTGAAGGGTATGCTTGACCCGATTATGAGTTTATCTGCATGAGTACCTATTGCAAAAAGGCCCCGAATTTCATGCACTGTTAATTACCTATGATGGATAAGCGCTAGTACATTAAGTAGATCTACTAGGCCGTGACTGCCCTGTCTGGGGTTGTGACATCCATGGCGCGATCACCCCTAAAGGACATTTTGTATTGAGAATTTCTTAAGGTATATTGCAATATTACCTTGTTGAGGGGAAATTGATAACATAAATAAATATGTTGGTTAACGTTTTAGTGGCATGAGCTTAATGCGATAATATATTAATTCATTTACTTGACATTGCATTCGTTGCACTGTCGCTGGCTGATCTTAAACCTTGTGGTCCACTACTAAACCTTACTTGATTTGTTGAATCACTACTTGAATTTTGAAAATAATTCTTTGAAATGTGGTAACGCTACCTTTCTTACTGAATACTTATTGATTTATTTCAATACTGCTTTTACTTAAACCTATGAATTCACCAACATTATTGTTGACGTTTTTGCATGTATTTTCTCAGGTTATTATATTACTAGCTGAGCATTGGGAGCATTCGAGTCGCGCGGATATCAAAACATTAAGGACTGGGTTTTCTCCACATTCGATAACTTTTAACTTTAAATAAACAAAATGATTCATGTTTAAACTCTTGTAACTTTTGCTAAAAAGAAATTATGGGAACCGGAATTTACTCTGATATTTTAATCGAATGTGCACTTCTTTTAAAACGTCTCTTTTGAAGTCGTTTTCTATTACTTGTACTTCAAGCTATGAAGTAGCACCCCAATTTGTTGTTCCGCTCCATTGTGATTTTGTAGGTGTTACAAAAAACCACGCTTAACCTAGTCTAATCTCATCCCCACAATTCATTCAATACACTAATCACTTCGCTTAAACCCTATACATAATATTTGCATAAGAGATTTATAAAAGTTTCCTTGTTTAACATACCTATTTCATTTCTTTTAGAAAAATTAACACAAACACCATAGGACTTATAGATCTATGCAAGAACATAAGTAAACATAGAATGAAAATAGAATTGAAAGTCTAAGTTTCAAAGTGAGCTTACAAAATGAAGATCAAGCTTAAGAAATATAAGAGAAGATGATGGAAGACATGGATCTTAAAAAAACCCTAAATAATAACCAAACCTTAATTTGTAGATCTTGAAATAAACCCTTGAATTAATAAATCAATACTTGTAAACACCTTGGATAACCTTAGAAATGAACCTAGTATGCTTGGATATTCTAAGATATCAAAGAAATGGAAACCCTAAAGAGGGTGTTTGTTTGCCGTGAGCACGGAAGAGGGGAGAAGAATGAAAGAGAGATGAGAAATTTTTGAGAGGAATTGAAATGAATGGAAGACTAAGTTGTGAGAAAGTGATGTTTAATAGGACAGTAACTAGGGTTTTGGTTTTGGGTGACCACCGTGTCAAGTAAGTACCATCATACACCAAACAGTGTGTGGTCTAGTTCGACAAAGGCAAGCCATAAGGACCATGGTTTTCAAATTTTTGGGACCATAGTTCATTATCTATGTATAAGAGCTAGTCAAACATGGTCAAGGTGTGTAAGTATGCATTTGTCTTGACCTTGGATGGTTATGTGTGCATGAGATGGACCTCCTCATGTGTCACTATCACACACATGCATGGGACTTTCAAAAAAAGATGCCTTTGATTTAATTTCAAGACTTATGGTTGTTTTGGTTTGGGTTTAGGCGTCCGAAATAATAAGAGGGGGGGGGGCATGAATGAAATTTTTGATGTTAAAATACGAGATGTACAATAACTAAAGTTTACACAAAAAAAATTTCAGGTTTTCGGGTCTCAGTTTGAGTAAAACGCTAAAACCCCCCCCCCCCCCCCCCCCTCCCCCCCCCCCCCCCCCCCCCCCCCCCCCCACCCCCCATTACGACGTACTGCGGAAAACGATAAATATAAATCATAAATGAAAGTCAACGTGACCTGCGTAACACTTTAATATGATAAAATAATGCATGTAACATGTAAGAATAATTTCTTCCAAAGGTTTTAAGGTAGACATAATTTCACGAGTGAGAATTTGATGATCTTGGACATCAATTTCTTGCTCATGACGGATGCGAGTGACTTGACCTTCTCGATCAGTTCGAATAAACGAAATGATGTCATCAGGAGAAGGAGGGTTGGTTTGATATGGACCTTCCGAAGGGACACCATATGCCAACTCATCAAGTGACCATCTATCTGTAAAGACACAAGCACCCTCACAAGGTATGTCAAGAATTTGAGCAAAATCTTCAAGAGAGTAAGAAAAGAATTGATTTTGAATTACAAATTCGACAAACATTTGACCCTCGTCGGAATAGTTCAATTGAAATTGACTATAAAATTCAAGTATGAAGCGAGGATAAATTTGGTCATTGATTTCAAAAAGACACTCAAATTCTACAAAGCTAGAAAAAGACCGAACATAGTTTAGATCCGCAAAGTCATTAAAAACCACCCGACCCTCATGAATATAGCGACTTTCAAGGTTTCTTAGTTTTTCTTTTATAGGTGAACGGTATTCATGGGATATCATTGGAATGTAGTGTCTTGTATTTTTTTAGTCTTCAGAAGATTTACGAGGCATGATTACCTATAAAGAGTATACTGAAGTCACATTTTATTATCATTTGCTTGTAGTATACATTTTATTATCATTTTCTTGTAGTATTTTATTGACGTTGTTTCAAGTTGGTGCCTAAATGTCACAAATGTGGAGTAATAATTAATTCGACCTAAAATTAACATCCTAAGAGTTAATCAAAACGATCCTTAATTTGATTTTGCTCATCCAAACATGTCAAAAAATACATATGAATTATGTATCTCGACTTTTGTTCATGAGATCATTATGCATGTGTTTAAAAACGTTTTTAAGTTGTATTAACAATGTATAACAATAATTTTATTATGTTTCTAACGTGAGTGATTTGAAAATAAAATTGGGGTTTTAGTTCGAAATCATTTTTTTGAAAAACTCACTAGTGTATGCAAATCCTATGTCTAAAGGAAGCATATTAGTTATACATTGTATCCTAATAGTCCTAATTGTACAACATTGAAAGAAAAACGAAAAATCCCCAATTTTAATTTTTGTGTTCATCATGAACCCTAGACTCAAATTGAAAGAAATTAGATGAAATGACTAACAATTGATGATGTTAATGAGGTAAGGAATGATTGTACATGTTGATTCTATCTTCAATTCAAGTTTTGATGGTCGATTTTGAGTTTTTTTTGTTGGTGTTTTCGCTTTCGTCACTGCAGCAATGAGAGGGGTGTTTGGTTTTTGAGTTTTAAGAAAATCTTGACTAAGTGTGAAATATACGAGTTTGATGTTGGCGGTCCCATATCGATAAGGAGGCCGCCTGAAAATGTTTTGGGGCCGCCTGAGATATGGGGGCTGCCCTCAACGAGGGATTTTGGACTTACTTTGGACGAAAATTTTACAAAAAGGAGTGACGTTTTAATTTGTATTTCGCAAATAAAAAATGCTCAAAGTACTTCGGATGAAATATTTTAAGTTGTCACAACACATAATGGAATACGAACTAGAATCGAGACTAGAAGAAGGAGAAGCGGACTAACACGGTTTATGGAATGTGTTCCATCATTCCTAAACCAAGACGTAGATAGTTAAACGATTCACGTTTAAGGGGTTTCGTAAGAATGTCAGCGATGTTGTCGACGGATGGCACTTTTTCGATTGAGATACGTCCTTTCTGGACATTATCACGAAGAAAGTGGTGACGAATTTCGATGTGTTTGGTTCGAGAATGTTGCACCGGGTTTTTGCTAAGGTCAATCGCGCCTTTATTGTCACACATGATCGGGATGTCGTCGAGTGAAACGTCGTAGTTGATAAGAGCTTGTTTCATCCATAGTGCTTGTTGACATGCCTTTTTGGCGCTTACGTATTCGGCTTTGGTAGTGGATATAGCAAGAGCAGTTTGTTTCTTCGAGAACCAAGATGTCAAACAACATCCCACGAATGTATAAATACTGCTAGTGCTCTTTCGGTCCACATAATCTCCCGCATGATCAGAGTTGGCATATACTACTGTTTCTATGTCGGTCCCTTTAGGATACCATAATTCTAAGTGCGTAGTGCCTTTAATGTATCAAAACATACACTTAACTGCTTCAAGGTGAGAGGTTTTGGGGAGCCTCTTGGAAGCGGGCACAAAGGCAGACACTAAACATAAATAACAACCCACTTTCGTTATGTAAATAAACTACCTATCATGCCTCAATACTTGGTACTATCTACCGACTTCACCACACTTCATCTTTTGTGAGTTGGAATTGAAGGACCTAGGGGTTTCATTGGTTTTAGATTCTTTATAAGTCCAAATTTCTTAGCATTCTTTAATATATTTAAATGATTAAAGAAAACTACATCCTCCATTTTGTTTATTTGGTAGTCCAAGGAAGAAGTTAGTTCGCCCATCATGCCCATATCGAACTCGTCTGCTGTTTTTGTAAATTCCCATGCACACATATCTAGACAAGTCAAACTGACTATAATGTCATCGACATATATTTGAACGATGATGAGATTTGAACTTTTCTTCACAGTAAAAAGAGTGTTATCTACCATTCCTATTTTATATTTATGTTTAATAAGGAAAGATTTTAATCTATCATACCAAGCTTTGGGTGCTTGTTTAAGACCATATAAAGCTTTCTTTAATTTATAAACATGATCTAGTTTTTCGAAATCAATGAATCCCAGAGGTTGTGCCACGTATACCTCCTTATTGATCAAACCTTTCAGGAATGCACTTTGTACATCCATTTGGAATAGATTAAAATCTAAAGCACAAGCATAAGCTAATAGTATCCTAATTAACTCAAGTCTAGCAACTAGGGCATAAGTTTCATCATAATCGATGCCTTCTTGTTGATTATAGCCTTGAGCAACTAACCTAGCCTTATTTTGAGAAACGATGTCGTTCTCGTCTAACTTATTTCTAAACACCCACTTAGTTCCTATAATTTTCATATTCCTAGGTTGTGGAACTAACTCCCAAACGTCGTTAGCAATGAATTGATTTAATTCTTCTTGCATAGCGACTATCCAACCTTCATTCGCTAAGGCTTCATTTACGTTCTTAGGTTCTATAGTTGATATAAAACAAAAGAAGTTACTTTGGTTTTTGGCTTGTGACCTAAGGGTTCTTTGGTTAAGGTTTCCAATAACATTTTTTAATGGATGGTTCCTAGATTCCTTAATATTGACTATTTCGTCAATTTCTAAAGTTTTATCTTCGATGTCATTTTCTAAGTTTTTCTAACCTTAATTGCTTCTTCTTCATCTAAGTCATCATCCACCAAGGGTGATGTCTTAGAGGGTGAAGGAGTTTCATCGAATGTCACGTTGAGTGATTCTTTGATTTTCCTAGTGTGTTTATTAAGGATGATATAGGCTTTACTATTTTGGGAGTAACCTAAAAAGACACCTTCGTATGACTTTGGGTCAAACTTGGTAATTTAGTCTTTGGGGTTTAAAATGAAGCACTTGCTTCCAAACACTCTAAAATAGTCAAGAGCAGGTTTCCTACCTCTTAAGAGTTCATAAGGTGTTTTCCTAGAATGGCTCTAATTAGGATTCGGTTAAGTATGTATGTTGAAGTATCTACGGCGTTACACCAAAACTTTTGTGGTAACGATTACTCATTCAACATAGTCCTACTCATTTCTTGAAATGTCCTATTTTTCCTTTCAACCACGCCATTTGATTGAGGAGTGCGTGGAGCCGAGAAGTTATGTGTAATACCATTGGCATTACAAAATTCTCCAAATTGCACCTCATTATCAAATTCTCTACCGTGGTCGGTTCTTATTGACACTATTCTACATCCTAATTGGTTTTGAATTTTCTTACTAAATATTTCGAATTGATCGAAGACTTCGGTTTTGTCCTTAAGAAAACTAGTCCAAGTGTACCTAGAGTAGTCATCTACTATGACTAAGGTGTAGCGGTTTCCTCTGTAACTCCGTACTGTAGAAGGACCGAAGAGATCCATATGGAGAAGTTCTAAGCATCTAGTTGTTGAGACTATATTCTTAGCTTTGTGACTAGCGTGAGCTTGCTTTCCAATTTTGTAAGCATCACAAAAGTGTTGATCAAACTTAAGCTTAGGTAGGTTTCTAACTAGTTCTTTAGATGCTAACGATTGAATAAGAATCATATTAGCATGACCTAATCTTCTATGCCACAATGTGGAATTTTCATCAATCATTGCAAGACAAATTTTGTCTTTTGGCTTATTTCCTAATTTCATCACATATAAGCCTTTCTTCTTAATACCTCTACCTATGACTTTACCATCCTTAGTAATTTCACTATCATGTTCAGAGAAAGTTACTCTACACTTATTATCACATATTTTTCCTACACTTAGCAAGTTAAATCCTAAGTTATCAACATGTTCTGCATTATCTATATTGAGAGAGTCATTAGAAACCGTACCTTTGCCAATGATGTTACCACGAAGATTACTACCAAAAATGACATTACCTCCGTTGTATGCCTTGTAAGTGGAGAAGAGCTTTCGGTTACCCGTCATGTGTTTAGAGCATCCACTATCTTTAATCCATTCGTCGGGTTCCAAGTCGACTCCAAGGCATATCTATTTATATAGGACAATAACTCAAACGTTTGGTCCCCAATATCTCATGGGTCCAAAGTTGTTAGTGCTAAACATCCCTTGCATTTGATGCAATTGGTTGGGATGTGGAAATGGAAGACACATTTCCTATGGCATGTAACTTTGACGTGGGAAGTTGTTCCAAGTTACGGGAAAGCTATGAGGTTGGTTTTGTCGACCAATGTTCCTTTTTGGTTGCGGTGTTTTAGCACGAGAGTAATTATTATTGACTCTTCTAGGTGGTGGAGTTTTTGATATAAAGTTTGGTTTTGAAATCCAACTCCGGGTTTTGACAATGGTTTATAAAATTGATTAACTTCATTATCACTAGCAACGGGAACTTTGACGTTGTTTACTATTATGTGTTTTGGTCTAGGACCCAAAATAGATTTTTGAAAAGACACACTTTTCTCAGATTTAGGCATAGCTGATGGCGGTCTCATAATTATTCTGGGGGCTGTCTGTACAATATGAGGGCCGCCTATATTTATGGGACCTCCATTAGAGGACGCCTTTTTTGAGCTTTCACAAATTTTATTTCCTTAGTTTCACTAGATGATGCTTCAAATGAATTAAACCCTAAACCTAATTTTTCACCGGAGGGTTTTTGATTACTTAACATTTCATTTAGACAATGTGTACTCTTTTCAAATTTATTCAATCTAATGGCTTCCTCTTTGAGTTTTTCATTCTCAATTTTAAGCGTATGACATTTTACACATTCGAGATCAACTCCCTTGTTTTTCTCGAGTGTAGATACTTTTTCTTTTAGAATACTAAGTTCTTTTTCTAAACTATTTCTAGTGGCTTTTAATCTTTTGTTTTTAGTGATTATCTTTAAACTCATTTTGCACAGTTTATCATATTCGTTATCTAAAACTAAATCATCTATTGATGAAATCTCATCACTAAAGTAAGAGGATTCAGAACATACCTCATTTGACGCTTGAGCTACAAGACATGTTTCGTCTTTGATCTTTTCATCATCTTCTTCACCTCTATCACTCCAAGAGCCTCCGACGAATGCTCTTTGGTTCTTGTCTCTCGGTGGCTTTGGACATTCTCTAATAACATGATTTGGATCTCCGCATCTAAAGCATTTAATTTTACCTTTGTTGTTTTTGTCGTCTCGGCTTCTTTGGAACGTCTTTTTGTCGTTTCGAGGTTGTCTCACGAATCTTCCTCTTATTTTGAAGAACTTCTTGAAGTCTCTAACCGTCATGGCGTACTCTTCGTCTTCACTTCCAGAAGTCGAACACTCTTCATCACTAGATTCTTTTTTAGCCTTTAAAGCAAGAGATTTCCTTTCAACTTTTGCTTTGACTATTTCGAAATCTTTTTTAATGATCATTTCATGAACTTTGAGGTTCCCGATAAGTTCATCAAGAGATAGTGACGTTAAGTCTTTCGACTCTTCAATCGTCGTGACTTTTGCTCTCCATTTAGGATGTAGAGCCCTAAGAAACTTCCTAACATAATTCTTGCTAGAATAACCTTCATCAAGAGCTTTTAGACTAGTAATAATAGTGTTAAATCTAGCAAAAGCACTATCTATAGATTCGTCTTCGGAGATGACGAATTGTTCATATTGTTGAACCAAAAGGTCGATTTTATTATCTTAGACTTGACTATTACCTTGGTGGGTGATTAACAAGATTTTCTAAATTTATTTTGTTGTATTACACATGAAAATTCTTTCATATTCTTTTCTTGGCAAAGCATTGTAAATAACCATTTTGTCTTCATTATTTTTCGCAAGCCTTCTTTTAAGATCATCGGTTTGTTTATCAAAAGGGATAACCTCATCGAGTTTGTTTTTTGGATTTTGAATAATGGGTTGAAAATCACCGTTGGTAATAACATGCCAAAGATCTAGATATTTTGATTTAACATATGTCTCGAATCTATTTTTCCAATAAATAAAACTATCACTTTCAAAAAGTGGTGGTCTTTGCATGGATTGCCCTTCTATATATTTGTCGGAATCCATAGATCGATCCAAGCTTTAAAATACAATATATTTTAAAAATCTTGAGTGACCTTGACTTCTGATACCAATTGTGGAAACTAGAAGGGGGGTTGAATAGTTTACAAGTTCGTTTTACGTTTTAAAAGTTTGCTTTTAAAATGTTTAGATTTGAGTTGTATGTTTAACCAATCCACAATATGAACAAACAATATAAAAATCTAAGCTAAAGCTAAATAACAATGACAATAATACAAAGAGATAAGGAAAGGAGCAATCAAACCAAAACGCCAAGATTTTATAGTGGTTCGGCTACGAAGCACCTCTTCACCCTACTCCACTCCCCGAGTATCCTACTCGAGATTTTACTATGTCAACAAGCTCCTTTTAGGCAGAGAAAACCGTTTACACGTCGCTTACGTTGTTTTCCGACACTAAGCTAAATGTCGAGTGCTAATCTTAGCTAGAACCAATCTACCACTTCACAAGCAATACACAATCACAAGATCTACACTATCGGATTTATACACAATATGAATCACACAAATACACAAGATAATTACAATAGTGATTTGGTACTTAGAAGAAGAAAGGAGAGATCACTAAATAACACTTCGTTTCTTGGCGAATACGAATGTTCTTCTCTTGCACTTCATAGAAGGAGAGATGAGAAGGAAGAGATTAGATCACTTGAAACAAGATCAAAGGATGTTAGTGATCAAGAGATTTAAAGAGAGAAAGAAGGTTTTTAGAGAGAGAAAGTTATCAGAAAAATTCGTGCAAAGAGGAATATTTTTCTGCTGGGAATGGAGCAGTATTTATAGACAGGAAAATCCAACGGTCACTGGGGGCGGTCCCGGCGGTCCCAGATATATCTGGGGGCCGCCAGGCCTATAAGGGGGCCGCCCAGTAGACTACGCTCCTGTTTTTGTCTTTTTGTGGGGAATGTTGTATCTGGTGTGGAAGCTTCTATTTTAGGGGGAAAACCCGATTCAAATTTTATTATTTAAATAAACCATTTTCTTTTATTTAAAAAATATTTATGTATTTTTATTTTGTGAAAATGTAATGGTTAAAAAAAATATTTTCTTAATCACTAATTATGCTTAATGATTTGTTTTTTCATACCTTAAGTGGTTAATCTTAGAAAATGAATTTTACGATTAATAATTTGTAAACGTTTATTTTTATCGTAAAAGTTTTTACATTTTTTTATTATCAAAACGTTGAGAGGTCAAAAAATATAAATAAAGTTTTTAGACATTATTTGTATTAACATATTTGTTTCATTACACCTTTACACCTTAACCTACCCTGTTAGATTAAGTCTATTTACAGTTGCTAGTTGCTTAAAGTGTAAAGTATGTATTTCCTGAGTCTTGTGTCATTTTCTATCTTTGGTACGGTTGGAAGAAATTTGCACATTGCAAATGGGAATGTATAAAGTAGTCAAAACTCATGTATTTTTACTACCATCACAATTATTGGTACGTCCGAAGAATGAAGAATTATCGAAGGAATTATCCAGAATTATTATGATCGTGAAGATGGTGAAATTACACCGATATTCGTAGTTAGTATAATGTTTAAAAAAATCAAAAAAATTAGAAAATCGCAACAAAAAAGAGAAGGAAAGTTTGAAGATAATCGTTTCGCAAAAGCATTACCGAAGGAATTATTTGAAGGATCGATTATTCGTTGATACGTCTTATAAATCAACGATGTAAAGTTTTGTATAAAGTGGAAGATATCGCCACTTATCTTGTAGAGTATGTAAAATATGGGATGATTGGGAAGTTGACCGTTATGGGAACGCCAACTTAGGTTGTTGTTTTTGATCTATGATCAAGACGTCTGTAAATAGTTGTGTCTTTATCATGGTAACGGCCGGGAAAAGTGTCTAACAACTTGTATCTTAGTCTTAATCTATTTGCTTCGTAATTTTTATTTAACAACAATTTATTTCACTTTCCTAATTATTAACCATGGGTTTTACGCGAATGAGGATGTGTACGAGCATGCATGTCTATTCGGTCGTTACGGCCATGTATGCATGTCTCAGCTGCCTTGTTGGTTTATTACTATTGGTGAAAGTTAGAAGATCCATACCCTATATCATTCTTCATCCTAACCCTTGGTTAAACTCGAATGAGGATGTGATCGAACACACATGTCTATTCCGTCGTTACGGCCATGTATGTGTGCTTCAGCAGCCTTGTTGGTGTGGTACTTTTGGTGAAAGATTATAGAATGATCAACCCTAAGCCTTATAATAAAAACCCATATTTATCTTTAAAAACTTGTTACTCCTTAGCTCTAGTGGTGGAGATGTGTATCCTTGCCAAGCTTATGATAGAATACTCGTCATGACCGAGCAATTAAGCGTCACATAAAACGATTACCGCGTAACAGGTAAAATTTTCGGATATACCTTATTTTCAAATAATGAATCTATTTATTTATTACATCTCTCAAGGGAAGTTATTTTTAACTTATTTGATTTAAACGAAAAAGGATATATATTAATTCTTAGTTGATTTATCAAAAACGAACCACTAAATCACGTTTTCACGATTTGGACCCTAAAGCAATTTGATGTAAAACGATATTTCAGACAACTTTTTAGTTTTACCCGAGACTTGAAAACAAGCAGAAGAGGACTAAAACGGCCCCGCAAAGTTTTGAAAACTGTACACAATGGGTACCGACACACAAAAAAAATAATAATAATAATAATAATAATTAAACTATTTTTAATTATCACTAATTATTTGATAAAATATTAAATAAAATTTATTTTTTATTTTTACTTATTTTAAGCGTTGTTGATAACGCGGATCGTCAGAGTTAAAAATTTCTTTTTATATTTCTAAACACATTGTACGCAAAATAGATAATAAACGTTTTCAATAAATTTTATAAAACGTTACGAAAATTAGTCGAGTGAATACTCATTTTTATCAGAAAAATGATTAGAAAACAATGGCGCAAGTTTCGAGATTTGAATCATCCGTTAACTCGTCCAAACGAGTCCCGAACCATTCTTTCACAAAAGTTACATTTTTGGTCCCTGGGGTAATATTTTTAACACCTACCCTAGACTATCATGCACTTGTTACATTGTTTCAAACTTTATATATATATATATACTTGAAACTAGGTCATACTCATTTATAACTTTAACCTAGCCCCCATCTTCATCTTCATCTCCTCTCTCTCGTTTGCAGCCGCTCCGGCGATCTCCGACCACCCTCCGGCCAACACCATCACAACCACATCACCACAGTCATACCTCCATCACCAACACACCATCATCATCTCATCCATCACCCCCTCCGATCCACAACATTTCATCATTCAACACCACAGCCGCACCCTATCCACCCCCACCACCATCGTCACCTCTAACACCTCAGCCGCGCACCACTCCACCTCTCCACCCAAACTAATGGTGCGTTGGGTTTGATTTGCAGACACGACCCACAAGGGTGCGTGTGGTTATATACCGTAAGGGTGCGCGTGGTTTCATAGCAGCCAACATGGGGTACGTTTGGCTGCGTAAACACGAGTAGGGTGCGTTGGGTTTATGGCAGCCGTCACCGGGGTGCGTGTGTTTATTGTTAGGGGCCGTAGAGTGTGCGTTTGGTTTTCAGCCCAAAGGGTTCGTTGGTGTATAGAAATATACAAAGGGTGCAGTTGGTTTTGATCTTGGCAGCCATAGGGGCGTTTGTTTGTTTATTTCAGCCCATATAGGGTGCGTTGGTTCTGCCACTTGCACCACGGGCGCGTTTGGTTTTGTTATACACGCACCAAGGGTGCGTTGAGTTTATGATATAACATAGGCAGGGTGCGTTGGGTTGGTCTTCAAAACGTCGGTGCGTTTGGTTGCGGGTTTAGCAGCAGAGGCTGCGTTTGGTTGATTTCTATAGAAAATGGGTGCGGTTGGCTTGCGACAACCCCACCAAGGGCGTGTTTGGTTTAAGGAAAAGCGGGACAGGATCCGTTGTGGTTTTTCAGTAAAGCAGCTAGCCGCGTTGTTGTGTCAGAGCACAACGAGGTGCGTTGGCTGTACAAAAACCACCATGTGGTGCGTTGGTTTAATGGCAGCAGCCATTAGGACGTGTTTGTTTGTGGGTTTGGCACCGGTTAGGGTGCGTTTGGTTTGTGACAGCCCACAAGGGGCGTTTGGTTGTGGCAATTAGCCGTAGAGTGCGTTTGGTTTATAAGGGAGCAGATTAGGGTGCGTTTGGCTGGTTCCCACAGTAGGGTGCGTTTGGCTGTGGGTTTAGCAACGAAGAGATGTGTTTGGTTTAGCGAATCAACGAGGAAACGACGAGGGTTTGTTTGGTTTATATATCAAAACGACAAATAAAAATAACTTAAGTTTTAATAAATATTAAAACTGGATAAATATTATTTGGTGGGTTTTAATCGGTTAAATAAATATAATATTTATTAATTGGTTTAATATAAATATAATGATATATAGATATGTTATATCTAGAAAACGCGAACAATTGAGATAATGGAAACATGAATAATTACGTATATATATGGAATAAGGAAAACGTTTTGTTTTGCGAAAAATGGGATAAACGATTTATAAACGGGAAAGTCATGACGAAAATTTATATAATTTTCTATATTCACGATTCACTAAAACATTATTATTTTAGAGAAACGATAAAAGGGATTAAGATATGTTTTAAGATATATTAAATGGTATTATACAATATATCTGACAACGTGCGACAAATCAATTACTTTTAAATGAGGCGAAATGTTCTTAGACACGACTTTTTAAAGGAATGAAACATAATTTATTAAAATATTAAATTATAATTTTATAATGGTTTTAAAACGGTTACCAACTTCCGGTTGATTTTAAATTTATAACATTAGGGACACGTATCAACTTTATTCAAAAGTCTTTTTTTAGATTTAAAAAGGGTGTCAAAACTAATTGGTTTAATTACTTTTCCACACTTAACATTTATTACCGATAGGGTGTTATATACTTTTACAGATATCTTTGGATTTGATTGTCTTGGTTATGCAAATCCACTAGTAAGTATTGTATAAGGTTATTTCTCTTAAGTCAAAATTTTAACGAATATATATTACACGCTTTGCGTATATTTTCAATTTATTTATTTAACCAATCCACTATAACTATTAAACTTGAAATCTAAATCTTTTAATAACGTGTGCGTTGGACATGACAAATTCATCGGGAAACCCAAACGCATTTTCACTTGGCTTGGAGGACTTAGCCTGTTTAAGATAAGCTGCTTACTTCTTGTCGAGCCGTTCAGTTTCGTTTCGTCTTTGTTTAATGTGTACATTCCCGCCAATCGTTCTTCATCATCGATGTGAGTTTATAGCCCCTCTTTCACTTGTTTTACATTTACTTTACAAATCTCGGGGGAGAATACCTTGCTCAACTCAACTTGTTTACATATTCGTTTACAATATACTTTCTCATTATATTCTCTACATTTGGTTTAGCATACTTGATTTTTACAAACTCATTAAACAAACACAATTACATGGTTGATTTCAAACTTGGTTTCTTACTTTGTCACATACTCATTTGATTACTTGTTGTACAGTATTTGTTTACATACTCATTTCGAACTCAACTACTTGATTTATATCACACTCTTTTCTACTTATGGATTTAAGTACTCAAAGCTATTTATGAATACAATGCGTTACTGTTACTTTGGACACTATGTACTTTATGTGATAATTTCCCTTTTTACGTGGTTTGCCTAAGTTACTTATTGCATGAAAGTCCTCTATCATTATCATGAACCGTTAATTTCTTGACCGAAGGTACCGGTCGAGTAAGCACGAATGCTGTGTATATGATCTATTGGGAATGTACTCCCACGTACCGGGTAGATAACAACGGGCACTATCATGTACACGGACGCACATAATCATTTAAGGAAACTAGGTGCTAGGCAAGATACCGGGGCACTAACTTATAGCAACGGATACTAAGGTTTCCGGTGTCATGAGCTTAGCGCAACAGTAGATATTATCTATAACGGGTACTGTATTTGTTATAGTAGACCCATACATTTTGAAAAATCACGGATCTCACTGTCCATACTATTATTGAACATATTAATTTTGAAAATTTTTAATTATATGCGTAAGGCAATAAGCCACTAAAATCTTTTGGTTTCTACATTTAATCTTACACTTTTGGCGATTATTTTAAGGATTGAAATGGTCAATTACGTTATAATCTTTGGATGCCAACATTTACATTTTATACTTACAAAACTCTATGAATCTCACCAATTAATGTTGACACTTTTAAGCATGTTTTTCTCAGGTGAATTAGATGCTTGGCCTACTTGATATGCTTGGAGTCTGCTACATTCAAATGATCAAATCTCGTTGTATTGTTTTCAAGCTTTTCATTGTGATGCAATTATGGGACAATGTTTTATATCAAATTTCAAAAAATTCAGAGATTACTTTTCAAACGACACATTTAGAGGTCGTTCTCTTGTATCTTGTGATGTTGTATTATGAGTAACGCCCCCTGACATATTTCCGCTGCGACACATTTTTGGGGGTGTTACAGATTGGTATCAGAGCCAAGGTTATAGAGAACTAGGTTGCATATTTTACCCTAGACTATAACCGTTTTCACAAACATTGCATCACATCAAACATTTTCAAAGTGCCATACAAAACTACTTGCTTAGTATGTGCTTACCTTACGTGCTGCATTAAGTACTTACGTGGACATTACATTATATGTATTTATATTTTGGCTCGACCATATTTTGCGTTTATGTGAGTTTTTTTATTAAGAGTTATTTATCATAATTTTACACAGAGTACTTCTTAAGACATGTGAGTTGCACAATGGTCTCATTATACCTCAGTCTTGTGAGTTGCACAACGGTCTCATATTCGTTCTAACGACATTTTGCGAGTTAAACAATGGTCTCTAAGGATATTATTTTCTTCATAGTTTTATACTATATTATATTACGCGAAGACCATCATAATTTTGTTTACATGAAATTATGTATGAATCTAAGTATTACAAGTCTTGTATGGGCGGGACTTGTAATATGAAGATTGATATGATAATTGCTATGTTAACAAAGCCCGTCACAATTATGTTTACTGGATTAGGTGTGAATCTAAGATTGATGTCTTGTTTGGGCGGACTTGTAATAGGAAGATAGTTATGGTAATCGCTTGAGATTCGTTCATAATGACCCTTATCTTGTTTACTTTAAATCGAGTACTCATTAACTGTCTTGAACTCTATGTCGATTTCCCCTGATTGTTTCGCTTTCCGCCTCCGAAGACGAGTTTGGAACACTCGTCCCATACTCAGTAGAACACATGCAACATCATGTCAACCACCTTGAAGGTTATGAGAGTACGCGTATTGCATCGGGAATTATTGAGTAGGATGATTTATGGTCTGTTTATTTAAAAGGATTGGGACGCCTCTTCAGTTAAATAAATAAATTATAAATCACCGAACCATAAGTTTATCATTTCTTACTTACATAAATTTGACGATTCTTTATTGTAAATAAGATTTTTTATAAATGAGTGGGCTTAATGGTATCCGATATGACACGAGTATGAACCTGAAATCGATAATCATCAGAATCCGTTAAAAGTGTCTAGAGACACAATCGTGTCTTACTACTCAGCAAAATCTTAAGGCCTCACTGGGAGCTACCTTATCTCATTCTTAAGTTATTACTTTTACCATTGCGAGTCCTTGCAATCACGAACCGTCTGTGGAGCTAACAGACTGAGTGCAATATCCCGTCACCATTTGTTATAGTATTGACGTTATGGTCGCTGCTGTTGGGTCCTGGAGCGGTCCCGACTGATACAACCTTATCCAATAGGTAATACAACCCTCCTTAAACCAGATAAACACCTACCGACGAAACAGGTAGTTGGACTATTCATTTCGGGCCACTAGTAGGAAGACTTAGGTCGCGATACATCCTAGAAATGCCTAGTAAGTTGGGTACTTTCAATCCTTTGGGCCACGTTGATGCGATTCTTTGAACATTACAAAATATAGGGTAGTAACGAGATCCGTCCTCGGACATTTAGAAACTTTTACAAACATACTCACGTGACTACACTGCCCGTACACAGCCATAAGACCTGTAATGATTTTCTTTGAGATACTCATTTTGAGGGATTAAATATCCTGGTCAAACCTAGCCAAAATTTTTAGTACATTGAGAAGTGTCGAAACATTTAAAATTTTGCTGAATAAAGTATCAGCGTCTTGTTTGAGGACTGGTTTATTATATCTTAAATCATTTTTGGTCACACAAACAGTTAACATAAATTATATCTGGGACGTGATTTATCTTATAGGGTAGGTACTGTAACATCCGAGAATTTTTGATTTTAAAGGACTATTTTTAATCTTTGATTTTTCGTAATCTGACTCTGACTTTTTACCAAACTTGGTCCTTGTTGTAACATAAAATAAAAAAAAACGGTATTTACCGTCGTAACACCCTTGAAAAATTTTCGGAACATATTTTAAATAATGAATCATATTTATTATTACATCTCTCAAGGGAAGTTATTTTTAACTTATTTGATTTGAAAACGAAAAAGGATATATATTAATTCTTAGTTGATTTATCAAAAAGAAACCACTAAATCACGTTTTCACGATTTGGAACACTAAAGCAAATTGATGTAACGATATCTTAAGACAACTTTTTAGTTTTACCCGAGACTTTGAAAACAAGCAGAAGGAGGATAAAACGGACCGCAAAGTTTTAAAAAAATATACACAACGGGTACCGACACAAAAAATATAAAATAAAATAAAAATAATAATAATTAAACTATTTTTAATTAATTCTCTAAATATTTGATAAAAAAATAAAAAAATAAAAAATATTAATAAAAGTATTTAATATTTACTTTTTATGCGTTGTTGACTATCACGCGAACGTCAGTGTTAAAATTTCTTTTTATTTTTAACAAAGTCGCAAAATAAATAATAAACGTTTTCAATAAATTTTATAAAACGTTACGAAAATTAGTCGAGTGAATACTCATTTTTATCAGAAAAATGATTAGAAAACAATGGCGCAAGTTTCGAGATTTGAATCATCCGTTAACTCGTCCAAACGAGTCCCGAACCATTCTTTCACAAAAGTTACATTTTTGGTCCCTGGGGTAATATTTTTAACATCTACCCTAGACTATCATGCACTTGTTACATTGTTTCAAACTTTATAATATATATATATACTTGCAACTAGGTCATACTCATTTTATAACTTTAACCTAGCCCCCATCTTCATCTTCATCTCCTCTCTCTCTCGTTTGCAGCCGCTCCGGCGATCTCCGACCACCCTCCGGCCAACACCATCACAACCACATCACCACAGTCATACCTCCACCACCAACACACCATCATCATCTCCTCCATCCACCCACCTCCGATCCACCAACAATATCATCATCAACACCACAGCCGCACCCTATCCACCCCACCACCATCGTCACCTCTAACACCTCAGCCGCGCACCACTCCACCTCTCCACCCAAACTAATGGTGCGTTGGGTTTGATTTGCAGACACGACCCACAAGGGTGCGTGTGGTTATATACCGTAAGGGTGCGCGTGGTTTCATAGCAGCCAACATGGGGTACGTTTGGCTGCGTAAACACGAGTAGGGTGCGTTGGGTTTATGGCAGCCGTCACCGGGGTGCGTGTGTTTATTGTTAGGGGCCGTAGAGTGTGCGTTTGGTTTTCAGCCCAAAGGGTTCGTTGGTGTATAGAAATATACAAAGGGTGCAGTTGGTTTTGATCTTGGCAGCCATAGGGGCGTTTGTTTGTTTATTTCAGCCCACATAGGGTGCGTTGGTTCTGCCACTTGCACCACGGGCGCGTTTGGTTTTGTTATACACGCACCAAGGGTGCGTTGAGTTTATGATATAACATAGGCAGGGTGCGTTGGGTTGGTCTTCAAAAACGCAGCGGGTGCGTTTGGTTGCGGGTTTAGCAGCAGAGGCTGCGTTTGGTTGATTTCTATAGAAAATGGGTGCGGTTGGCTTGCGACAACCCCACCAAGGGCGTGTTTGGTTTAAGGAAAAGCCGACAAGGATCCGTTTGGTTTTCAGTAATAGCGGCTAGGCCGCGTTTGGTTGTGTCCGAGGCACCAACGAGGTGCGTTGGCTGTACAAAAACCACCATGTGGTGTGTTGTTAATGCTGCAGCCTTTAGACGTGTACTGTCTTGTGGGTTTGGCCACCCGGTTAGGGTGCGTTTGGTTTGTGACAGCCCACAAGGGGCGTTTGGTTGTGGCATTTAGCCGTAGAGTGCGTTTGGTTTGTAAGGGAGCAGATTAGGGTGCGTTTGGCTGGTTCCCACAGTAGGGTGCGTTTGGCTGTGGGTTTAGCAACGAAGAGATGTGTTTGGTTTAGCGAATCAACGAGGAAACGACGAGGGTTTGTTTGGTTTATATATCAAAACGACAAATAAAAATAACTTAAGTTTTAATAAATATTAAAACTGGATCAATATTATTAGTGGGTTTAATCGTTCAATAAATATAATATTTTATTAATTTGTTTGATATAATATAATGTATATAGTTATGTTATTTTCTAGGAAAAACGCGAACAATGAGTAATGGGAAACATGAATAATTACGATATATATTAGAATAAGGGAAAGTTTAGTTTTGCGGAATATGGAAAACGATTTATAAACGGGAAAAGTCATGACGAAAACTTTATATAATTTTCTATATTCACGATTCACTAAAAAAATATTATTTAGTGAAACGTTAAAAAGGGATAAGATATGTTTTTAAGAGATATTAATTGGGTATTATACTAGAACCAGGAAACAGCGAAAAAAATTACTTTTACAATGAGGCGAATGGTTTTAGCCTCGACTTGTTAAAGGAATGAATACTTTTTTTTACTTAAAATTTTTAATTATATTTTATATGGTTATAAACGGTTACCAATACTCGGTTTGTTTAAATTTATACATTAAGGACCGTATCATCTTTTATTCAATGTCTTTTTATTAATTAATAAGGGGTAATCTTTTTGGTTTTATTTAATTTTCACACCTTTAACATATAATACCATGCAATGTTATTATATTACTTTTCATAAATCTTTGGATTGATTGTCTGGTTAGGCAATCCCACAGTAAGAATTGTATAAGAGTTATTTTCATAAGGTCAATTATAAACGGAATTTATGTTTACAAACGCTTTCGTATATTTTCAATTTATTTTTTTAACATCCACCAAAATTTTACAAACTTTATAATTTTTGTCAGTCCCCTTCGTTAAATCTATTTACTTATATCTACGTGTCGGTTGAGCTAACAATTCATCGGAATCCAAATAAGCATTACCCTAGGCTAGTGAGACTTAGCCGTTAAGATCAGCTGCAAACTTCCTTGGTCGAGACGTTCCAGTTTCCGTTCGTCTTGTATTAATGTGTTCACTCCTGCAATCGTTCTTTCTATCATCGATGTGAGTTTATAGCCCTCTTTCACTTCGTTTTTCATTTACTTTACAATCTCGGGGGAGAATACATGCTCAATACAACTTGTTTATATATTCGTTTACAATATCTTTCTCATAATATTCTACACATTTGGTTTACATACTTGATTTTACAACTCATTACAAACACAATTACATGGTTGATTTCAAACTTGGTTTCTTCCTTGTCACTTAATAGTTTGCATACATGTTGAAAAAATTGTTTACAATACTCATTTAGAATTCAACTACTGGATTTATATCACAACTTTTTTACTTATGGATTTAAAGTACTCAAAGCTGTTTACGATATACAATGTTACTTTTTACTTTGGAAACAAAGTTCTTTATGTGAGAATTCTCCCTTTTTACCCTTTTTTAATACACTATTATAATTTTTAGTTGGTTTGCCAAAGTTACTCAATTGCCAGGAAGTACCCCTTATCATGAACGTTTAATTTCTTGACGGAGGAACGGTTGAGGGAGCTGAGAGAATGTGGGGAATAGATCTATTGGGATGAACTCCCCCGTCTGGGGAGATAACAACGCACTACTTGTTTCACGGACGCATTACATTTGAGGTTTTATAGTGCTAGGCAATGCACTACGGGGCACTAGAATTATAGCAACGTATACTTTAGGTTTCGGTGATCATGAGCTTAGCGAACAGTTAGATTATTATCTATGGGTACAGTATTTGTTATTGTAGACCATAATTTGAAAATTCATCGATCTCACTTGTCCATCTCTTATTGAACATTATTAAGTTCTGAACATTTTTTCATTATATTGCGGTGAAGCAATAAACACTAATCTCTTTGGTTCTAATTTACTCTTAACTTTTTGCGATTATTATAAGGATTGTATGTGGTACATTACATACGTTATAAAATCTTTGGATTCAACATTTACATTTATACTTCAAAACTCTCTTGAACTCACCATACTTTAATGTTGTCCTTTTAAGCATGTTTTTTTCAGGTGAATTTGATGCTTGGCCATACTTGATCTGCATTGGAGTCTGATACTTTTAAATGATCAAATCTTCGTTGTATTGTTTTCAAGACTTTTTCATTGTGATGCAATTATGGGACATATATTTTATATCTATTTCAAGAAAATCAACAAGATTATTTACAAACGAAACATTTAGAGGTCGTTCTTTGTATCTTGTACTGTTGTATCTATGAACTGTAACGCTCCCGACATATTCGCTGCGAACATTTTTGGGGGGTGGTTACAAAAAAACCTTTATTTTACCCTTTTAAACTTGTTACTCCTTAGCTCTAGTGGTAGAGATGTGTATCCTTGCCAAACTTACGATAGAATACTCGCCACGACCGAGCAATTAAGAGAATTAGTTACATGTTACCACATAGATTAGTTGAGTAATTTGAGTGTTTTCATCTACCTATTTCATGAGGTGTTTAGTTGTGTACTTAATAGATCAAATAAATGCTTAAACGGAAAAATTACTTATGAAACATTTTTGCAACTTTAAAGGCTACTTGAGGCAAGTAGGGTTCAAGTGGGGGATATTTATGACATTAGATAACTTCATTTTTATATCGACATTTATCCCATGTGATTAACCCATTTTGTATAATTATTGCAAAGAATTGTTACTTAATCATTTGTATTTAAGAATTGCAGTAATAATGGAGTACAAGTAGGATTCAAGTAGAGGGATATTTGATGACATCAAATAACGTCACTATTATAGCATTATTTATCCCATGTAATTAACCCATTTTGTATAATTATTGCAAAGAATTGTTACTTAATCGTTTGTATTTGAGAATTGTAGTAATTATGAAGTACATAGTGAAGATTAACTAAAAGGCGCGCATTATGGAGCTTAAACGAAGATATTTTGAGGATTATACGTAGTATCCAGAAGAAGGCAATACGTCATATTTAAGATATAGAATGTGAAGATTCCAGACTTTGGATACGCCGTATCAACTCGATTCCAGACCTTATAAATAGAAAACTCAAAAATGAGTTTTAAGTGTGCTAAATCATATTCTCGATACCTAAATCATTAAAGTTGATTTTCAGAGAAGAAAAAGAGAAGAAGAGGTCGAGCAACGTTATCAATTCAAAGGGAGACAATGTGTAATTTCATATACTCTTGTAATCGTTCAGTTTTTGGTATCATTCGTTAGCTCGGTTAGTTTACCTTGGCTAAATAATTACTTTTGTATTGATTATGTCATTTGAAGGCTAATACCTTTGGGTATTAGCCATTGTTATGAAGATTTGAATATTTGGTTTTGTTTATCTCGATTGCTTAATTTATTGTTGAATTATTGATTATGTTTATCACATGATACTTGTTTACGTGCTTTTGTACTTTAGAACTTGGCTTGGTATGTCTATTCGAGACCAAAATAATAAGTACTATTTTAAATAGATGGAGTGACAATTTCTAAACTGATAAATTTCTAGGATTACACCCAAAAAGCCTATTTATGTTGTGATATTAACTAACTACACTGGTTAGTTAACCCCTGTATAAACCCTTTTGTTTACTCTTATTTTTAGAGTAAGATACCCCTAGAAAAACCTGTTGAGCCATTCCATTCTTTTCTTACACCAAATATTTGTTTCGTTACACCTTTACACCTTAGCCTACCCTATTAGATTAAGTTCTTAATCGGTTGCTAGTTGCTTTTGTGTAAAGTATTGTATTTCTTGTGTCGCAATGCAAAAATTTCTATCTACGGTTAGGTCGGAAAAATTACACAATGCAATTGGGTACGAGTAGATAGGTCAGGAGAATTGCACAATGCAATTGGGATGTAAAAGTAGTGTATATTTTAAATCTTAATTTTTAGTGTGTTTTACTACTTTCACAAATTATTATTTACATCCGAATTATGGAAGAGAATGGATAAATTATCCGGGTTTATTATGATTGTGAAGATGGTGAAATTACACCGAAATTCGTAGTGTAAAAAAATCGTAAAACGTGAAAAATACAAAAAAAAGTGATTCTGTAGAGTATTGTTGTATTTTGGTCGAAATAAACCAACTATGTATTTCTTGTATAAATGTGGTCGATATCACCACTAATGTTGTAAAGTATGTATATTATGGATGATTGGGAGTTGACCATTACGAGAACGCCAACTAAGGTAGTTTTTGTTCATCTATGATCAAGACGTTTGTGTCTATATGTATGTGTCTTTTTCATGGGTACGGTCGGGAAAGTACTAGCAACACTGTGCCTTATTTGTTTGGACTTAATCAATTTGTTTTGTTCTTTTTATTTAACAACAATTATTTTTCCTTTCCTAATCCATAACCTTAGGTCTTACTCGAATGAGGATGCGAGCAATCAAATGTGTCTATTCCGTTGTTACGGCCATATATGTGTGATTTTGTCCGCCTTGTTGGTTTATTACTTTTGGTGAAAGATTAGAAGATCCCTACCCTATATCACTCTTCCTCCTAACCCTTGGTTTTACTCAAGTGGGGGAATTGAATGCAATCATGTATGTATATTCCGTCGTTACGGATGTGTATATGTGGTTAGTCGCTCTTGCTGGTTTATGACTTTTGGTGAAGACTACTAGTCCTATTCTTTAGCTTATTCGAGTTAAGGAATGAATGCAACCATGTGTGTCTATTACATCGTTATGGATGTGTATGTGTGGTTTGTTTCCTTTTCTGGAATATTGGTATCGATAGATATTAGAAAGAGTGATCAAACCCTTGAACCTTTTAAACCCATTTTAACTTTTGAAGACTTGTCACTCCTTAGCTTTAGTGGTGGAGATGTGTATCCTTGCCAAGCCTATGATAGAATACTTGTCACGACCGAGCAATTGAGCGAATTAGTTAAATATTACAACATAAATTAGTTGAGCATATTGAGAGTATTCATTTTCCTATTTCGTAAGGTGTTTGGTTGTGTACTAGTAATTTAACAAATAAATGCTTAAAGGAAAAATGTTTGACTACGGTTGGGATACATTTTCATAAATTTTCTAAAGTCTACTTGAGGACAAGTAGGATTCATTGTTACACGCACCAATTCGCGGTTTTAAATTCCTATCAATTTATTTTCTTTTCTTCGATCGTTGGCAAAACAATCAATTTCCTTGTTAATCATTTTGATTCCATGCAATAATGCATGTTTGGCATAGGACTTAGCCAACACGCTTGTTAATATAACATATATTATGTTGCTATGCCAAGCCAATGAAAACCATGAACCACCTGTGACTTGTTCGCTGAATATTTCATTTAATTTCAGTTTGGGGTTTGCAATTGTTCGGCTTCTTTTGTATGATTTTAATTTTTGTTGTAGCCATTGTTTGGGCACTTTACAGTAGTTAGATGATAGGATAAATGTATTTAATCATAAAATTATTGTAACCGATGTTTGGATTCGAATGGCGCAAAAGTTAAAGGCATAAAGTCAAATTCGGAGCTGCTGGAGTAACCTCCACTAAAAATGGATTTCCCGGAGTTCTATAAGGAGTTAGAGGCTGAATTTTGGGGAGCAAGTGCAAAACTCATGGGGCTACAACTTCTTCAACTGGAGCTCAGATTGGGGAAGAATCCTTCTAGGAGTTTTAGGCCCGTCAAGTCAGCTGAAATTTTATGGCAGTTTTGGGCTTCAAGTTCATTTGGGGTTTCACTTGCTCATGATGGTTCTTGGAGCAAGTGGGAGCCCTCCTTGTGGTTGTGTGGTTAACCCTTAGTTGACTTCTTGGTTCTTGTGATGGCTCACGAGACCAAGCATAGGTTTTTCATCGGTTGAGGCTTTGCATACTTATGGTTGTGTTTGTTTTGTTTGCTTTTATATATGCTTGAAATGTATATAACTTGCAAATGTTTTTATAAAACTAAAAATAAAACACAAACCTATTTTAGAAACTAAATCTTTGATTTAGTTTAAAGTTTAAATATGATTTGAAACTAAAACACTTGTTTTTATAAATAACACTAAATAAATGTTATGATTGTTATTTAATGTATTGTTCAAACTAATATTTATTCCACCTAGGTTATATATATTAGTCAAGAAAATGAACAACTTGACACACATAAAAACAAGTATTAGACTTAAGTTAAAAATATTTTTTTAACTTGTGCTACGAAGGATGAATGCATGCTTCCTCGTACACACTTTTTGATCATTTATCAAAAATTAATACCCGTCAAGTTTAAGTCATGCCGTCCAATTGGTTGAGAACACTTGCATTTGCTCTTCACTTTGTGTGAGACGTAGGTGAATTGTAACCCAAGATGATTATTCTCTATGCGTGAGACCTAGATATATTCTCGCATGTTCTCGAACTGGATGACTTAATTGAGTTAAGCAGGTGAGACCTTGGCTCGAGGCAAGGATGGGACTAAACATGCCAACTTGACATTGTTTCTTCGGTTACATATGTCATGAGTCCCATATGGCCTAAGAATTGCACAAGATTTGCAATTGGTAAATGTTATCGTCCTATTGAATCTATCATTGCTAGCAGATCAACTGATGTGATGGTGGAACCTCAATGAGGATCTTAGTCTTTCGTAAATAAAATTGTTTTATATATAAACTTGGGTAGTTAATTTTAGAAGGATTAATTATTGAAAATACTAAAATCTTGAACTTTATTTTGTAGATGGCTGCAACTCAAACCACAAACAACAACTCAATCAGGTCAATTCTCGAAAAAGAGAAGTTGAATGGTAGCAACTTTTTGGACTGGCATCGTAACCTAAGGATTGTCCTTAGGAATGAACAAAAGTTGCACCACCTGGAAGAGGCCTTACCTGAAGCGCCTTCTACCACTGCAATTGTTGTTGTTCGCAACGCCTACACCCGTAGGGTCGCTGAACAATAAGAAGTAGCTTGTCTTATGCTTGTTAGCATGACCCCCTAGATCCAAAAGAACTTAGAGGACCGGCCAGCATTTGAGATCCTACAGGAACTGAAAACTATGTTCCAGCAGCAGGATAAGCAAGAATTGTTTGAAACTGTCAAAGCATTTCATGCTTGCAAGCAGGAGGAGGGGCAATCTGTTAGCACCTATATGCTAAAGATGAAAGCCTACTTGGATCAGATGGAGCGTCTTAGCTATCCCATGCCTCTAGTCCTTGGGGTGAACATGATTCTTACTTCACTCTCTAAGGATTATGACCAGTTCGTGTTAAATTATAACATGCACGACATAGGGAAGACTATACCTGAACTGCATGCTATGATAAAACTTGCAGAAAAGGGTATACCCAAGAAAACTCCTGTTGTCCTAGCTATATGGCAAGGTCAAATCCAGAAACCTAAATCGCAAGCAAAAGGCAAGGAAAAGCAAAGAGGCAAGGGAAAAAGCAAGTTAGCTTATGATCCCAAGCACAAGATCCCCCTACCTGCTAAAAAGGAGCATCCTGCTAAGGACACTGAGTGTCACCACTATCACAAGACTGGACACTGGAAGAGGAACTGTCTTTTATATTTGGCAGAGTTAAAGAAGAATAAAGCCAGTACATCTAGCACATCAGGTATCTTCACTATAAAACTATTCTCATTTCCTAAAAGTAATACCTGGATTTATGACACTGGTTGTGGAACTCACATTTGTAATATAATTCAGGGGCTTAGAGGACATCGTAAGTTGAATAAAGGAGCTTTGGATCTGTATGTTGGCAATGGCCATAGTGCAACTGTCGAAGCCATAGGGAGCTTTGAACTTATCCTCCCTAGTGGAATGATTCTTATATTAGACAATTGTCATTTTCCCCTTTTATTACTAGAGGGATTGTTTCACTTTCACGTTTATGAGATAAAGGTTTTCGTTATAAATTTATGGATAATGGTGCTATTTAGTTCTAAGGATATATGTTTTATTTTAATTGCAATTCCACGTGATGGCATTTTTTGAGATTGATTGCATCATTCATATATCCAATGAACGTTCTATTTACACATGTAGCAACAAGAAAACCAAGCACAACTTGGATTCTACTTTTCTATGGCATTGTCGTTTGCCGATAAACAAAAAGCATGAGAAGTCAACACGTATGGGGCTTCTTGAATCAATGATGATGAGTCTTATGTGTATGTGTGTCTTGTTGTTTATCTGTGTAAAATGGCAAGAAAGCCTTTTACTTATGCATGTGAAAAAGCTGATGATATACTTGGAATCATACATAGTGATGTATGTGGACCATTTAGAACCACGTATAGAGAAGGTGATAACTACTACGTTACTTTTACTGACGACTTCAGTAGATATGGTTATGTTTACTTGATTAAACATAAACATGAAGTTTTTGAAATGTTCAAAACTTTCCAAAACAAAGTAGAAAAAAAAAATCAACTAGAAAGACTTAAAAGCACTTGATCGGATCGGAGAAGGCGAGTACAGAGTATTAAGGTTAAGAGTTTTAGACCATCTAAGGAGTCGTTTGGGTCATCTCACAAATTACTCCTCCTATAAGCCACACACAATGGTGTATCGGAAGAAGAGAAATGAACTTTACTTGTATGGTTCGATCTGATGAGTTAACTACTTTCGCCAATGTCCTTTTGGGACTGCTATATAAGTTTAGGGTTTGGCAATTTCAGCCCCTAAACTTATATTTCTTTGACTTTGGCCCCGGGGTTGACTTGGGTTGACTTTGACTTTGACCAGTTGACTTTTCTGTTGACTTTTTGACTTGATTGACTTTCCGGCTTTGATTTGGCTTTGTCTTTCACAATCTTTTCCATTCCGAGTCCGGTTTTGTCATTTTGTCTTTGTTTTTCGTCCTTTTCTTGGTTATCCGTTCCTGCACAATACAATTAGCAAAACAAGCATATATTTGGCATTTTAAGTCCGTTTTTGGTTATTTTAGCTTGTTTTTAAAGGTAAAAGGTATGTGTATTTAAGCACATACCAGAGTCTTTTGTTTAATTCTACTCTTATTTCATAATTTCATTTCCTTAATTGTACAATAGGAACATTGTACATACCAAGTGGGGGGTGGGAGTAGAATTACCGATTGACCTATATTTGGCTTTGATTTTCTAGTTTTCTTTGATAAATGGTGCCAATTTTAAAATTTTTGACATATTTTTCTTACTAAACTAGAATTAATCTTTATCGAGCACACTATTAACCCGTAATTAAATTGGTGAGGTTAAGCCTAATATTTCATTTCCAATTATTATATAAAAATCCACCAAATATATGTGAGTGCCGGTAGTATTGTAGACTTTAGAACTTGGCATGTACATCTTGTCAAGACCTAATTGGTTAGTTAGAATAGACAGTTCAAGAAGGAAACATCTTAGGTGTCACACCCCGACAATGGAGGAAACTTGGGAATGCAACATAATGATCAATCATAACACAAGGTACAAAATAGAGAAAACTACAATGCATAAACTCCAAGTGCTATGAAGACCATCAACCTTGAGAAAACTCAAGTGATGTCCCAATCGCAACTAAAATACACAATCTCTTACAATTATTCCAATGCCCTCATAGGAGACCAAAATCTAAACTTAAGCCAAAACATCCAAATACTAAAATCAAACAACAAACAAGCAAAACTTCAAACGAATTCCACACAGGATACTTCTAAGTCTGCTATCAGCATCACCAAACTACTCTTCTTTCACTTCACCTAAAAATGATACTTGAAAACGTCAACAATAATGTTGGTGAGCTCGTAGGTTTGACCTTAAACCCAAAAGCTGTGCCAATATTTCAACAGTGGACAATAGTGTTATATGACAATGAATATATGCAAACAACCTTAGCATCACCGCTAAATAATAACCATATGTCACTTACGTACCTAAAGGGCCTACCAGCTGGAGCACTAATATTAGGGCAGGACCACACAAAAACCTGGGTAGGCGTACCCATCCGCTACAATAATCACACAAATACTGGGTAGGCGTACCCATCCGATCCAATAATCTCACAAATATTAGGTAGGCGTACCCATCCGATCCAAACAATCACATAATATTCACATAGCAGTCATAAGCACATAACTTGTCCCAAAACAAAACCACATTTCGCACAGATCAATTCAAAAATATTTCAAAACACATTTGAGTATCATTTTTCCCCAACGGAAAAACAATAAAAAGTGGGGCTATGAGAACTCACCTCAAGCAAGTCTTTAGCTACCCAATCTCAATCACACAAGCAAATGCAACGACGCCCGCACAAGACCTAGTCCAATTAACGTCCCAATTTAATCATCCAATTCCAAAACAATCTTCACATTTGATGCATAGAGTTTACATGCGTTGTACAATTACCCAAAACAGTTTTAGTGGTGTGATGGTTGACGACTTATCTCCACAATCATATTAATCCCTTTCCCCGATAATACATACTTATACTATTTAGCGTAAATAGATAAGTAATATAATAAATATTTATAATTATTAATTATAAATATTTTTTGACAATTCCATTCGGTACACCTTAGTCACTTCAAAATAATCATTATACGGTTGAAAATGAAACGTTTACTCATAATAAACACATTAGAGAAGTTTTGAGAAAAATTATATTTTTCGTCTTTTAGTGAAAATAAAATAAATAAAATAATTAAATATTATTTTATTATTAAAAATCAAAAATCATGTTTTTAAGAAAATTTCTAAGTATAAACTTTTTACGTAAATTCGACATGACCCGTACGTTTATACAACGTTTTCCAAGGTTTCAAACCTTATTTTCATCAATAACACAAATTCGACACTTTTCGACAAAATTCCAAAATCTCAATCTTTAACACTTACCAACACTTTTTCTTCAAAATATCGTTCAATATCACTTCGTAAATACATTTCCATTTTCAAAAGTCCGTCAAAATTCTCATAACTACAACATATCGCTTATTGGGCCTTAAGGCCCAACAAGGGTCCATTAGGATATTTATAAGTCCAAAATATAATCCAAGTCCAAAACCAAGGTCCATTTACATATATAAGTATATACTTATATGTAAAAATAATTCGGACAACAATAAGCCCTCCCACTAAGTTGCGGCTCAAATAGACTTATTGGGCCGTGAGTCCATAAACTCTAAAATGCGTATATTAAGCTTGAAAGTAAGCTATAAAGCTACGTATCGCTTTTGGTTACTACCATAAGCCTCAAAAATAGTCCACAGCATATGTCATAACACAAAAAATAGTCAAAAATCACTTCCCTAGTGATCTTGAAAAAAAACATGGCATATAAGCCCCAAATAAGCCAAGAAATAGCTTAAACATAAGCCCGAATAAGCTATACAAGCTACTATCAAAAATAAGCATTTTAGCATCATATATTATTCAACCATCACGACCACAACATCAAAACTACAAAAACCCCATTTTTTTCTTTTTACTATTCACGAACCAAACGCACCTTTTTATTCATTTCGCTTCTAAAAATCGATTTTCACAATGATCAACTTATATAACTAACATCTATGCATCAAAATAAACCCAAAAAGATAAACAAAAATTAAATTTGAAAACTTATAAGAAAATCTTCAAATTTGTAGATTTCGACACGAACCGGACAACCTAAACAAACACTAGAATCAACCCCAAATATTTATGTCTTCATGTTTTCTTGATCAAACTTCACAAATATATTATGTGTGTGTGTTGCTCGGACGAACCACAAAAAGAGAGGAAGATAGGATATTTTTTTTGTAAAGATGAACTATGTGTGTTTTTGAAATAAAATGGGATAAGTAAAGGTGCATGAATGGGACAAGGTTCCTAGAAAAGGGCCTTGTGGTTCCCTCTTGACTCTATTGACCGGCCATGGATCCTAGGGAGTCTCGGGCCTTTCTTTTCGTGTCAGGATCACTTAAATACTCGTAAAACTCAACCGTAAAATTTACCCCAAAGTTAATTAGCATTTTTATTCACTTTAAAAATACTTTTCCATTAACCTAGAGTATTCACATGACATATTTTCACTTTAAACCCTTCAAAACTCAATTTGGACATTAACGGACGTGTCATACTCGTTTTTCGGCATTTCTCAAAATTCACGGGTCAAACCACCCGGAATACACATAACACAATAATACCTTCCAAAAGGGATTATTAAACAAAATAAACCATAATTCATCACATAACTCACAAAATCATCACCGTCAACACGGTACAAAATCTGAATAAACTGACAAAAGTTAAATAGTCAAAGGACTATTAATGAAATATTCAGAACACAAAAAGGGCAAGGGTTACATTCTACCCCTCTTAAAAGAATTCTGTCTCCGAAATTCAACCATTAACATCACTAAGCAAATGTGGGTACTTCAATTTCATCTGATCTTCACGTTCTCACGTGAATTCAGGACCACGTTTCGAATTCCACCGAACCTTAACGATGGCAATCCTACTACGCTTCAACTTCTTAAACTCTCTTTCCAAAATTTCCACAGGCTCTTCCACAAAATTTAACTTAGCATCAATTCAAATCTCATCCAAAGGCACTTTCAGTGTTGGATCAGCCAAACACTTCTTAAGGTTCGACACGTAGAACGTGTCATGAACACCATTCAATTCCTCAGGCAAATCCAGGGTTCTAAATTATAGCGGCGTCATAGCGTCACCATAGCGCGAAGCATGGCCTCTACGTTACGAAATAGGCCAAGGCGTCGTCTCTAGGCGTGGCGTGCAATATAGCGTCATATAGTGTGATAAAGTGCGCTATAGCGCATAGCGTGGCGAGTTTTTTTGAAGTGTTTAAGGGATTTTCTAAAATTTGAGATTTATGCTTGGATTTACTAATATTTTGGATTGATGCTTGAATTTAATAATATTTACTACTCATATTATTCTAAACTATGATATAATCTATAAATCTATAAATATTTTTTGCCGCCTTAAGTCACGCCTTAAAAACGCATGTCGCTACGCCTCACGCTAAAGCTTGAGGCTTGGCTATGCCGCTACGCCATGCTTCACGCTATTTATAACCTTGGGCAAATCTAACCGACAGGCCACATGGCCTACTTTCTCAATAATCTCAAACGGTCCAACAGACCTAGGTGTTAACTTCCCTTTCTTCCCAAAGCGTACCACACCTTTCCAAGGCGACACTGTGAGCAAGACATAGTCACCTACACTAAACTCTAGAGGCTTCCTCCTCTTATCAGCATAACTTTTCTAACGATCACGCGCAGCCTTAAGTCCATCCTTAATCTGCGAGATCTTCTCAGTAGTCTCTTGCACTAACTCAGGTCCTATCAACTGACCTTCTCTAACCTCAGCCCACATAATTGGCGAACGACACTTTCTACCATATAATGCCTCAAACGGAGCACATCTCACACTAGAATGATAACTATTGTTATACGAAAACTCAACCAACGGAAGATGAACATCCTAACTTCCTCCGAAGTCTAAGACGCACGCTCTAAGCATGTCTTCCAAAGTCTGAATAGTACGCTCACTCTGACCATCAGTCTGAGGGTGATAAGCCGTACTCATGTCTAAACGAGTTCCTAATGCCTCTTGCATTGACTGTCAAAACCTTGATGTGAAACGATTATCACGATCCAATATAATCGAGATTGGCACACCATGTCTAGCAACTATCTCATTCAAATACAATCTAGCCAACTTCTCCATCTTGTAATCCTCACGCATAGGTATAAAATGAGCAGACTTGGTCAACCAGTTTACAATGACCTAGATTGTGTCATGCCCACTACCAGTCCTAGGCAACTTAGTCACAAAATCCATAGCTATTCCTTCCTATTTCCATACGAGAATC